>ONZH01008292.1:0-24738 GCA_900303285.1 Rhinella marina
CTGTCCTAAAAAAAACCTGTGACAAGTATAATATGGAGATTTAGTATGTGAAGACATGCAAAAAAATTAATTAAAGATCCCCAGATTGAACAAATAACATAGCAAATTTGTATAAATTCATGATAATAAAAAAGTTACATAAAGTGACAAAAAATCTGGTATTCCCATGTATTCTATAACATGTCATACAATAAAGTTACAGGGGTATTCTCATCTGGGACATTTATGGGATATCGATAGGGTATAATTTAAATGTCTTATAGGTTTGGGTTCTAGCTCTGGAATTAGGCCCTGTCTGATGCTCGCTGTGAATAGAAAGGCAGCTGTGCATGTGTGATTTTTTAATTCACTTCTGTGGGAACTCTGAAAATCACTCTCATAGAGCTAATTAGTGGGGGTAACAAGAGTCAGATCACCTGGTATTGAGGATAGACCACCAATATTCTGAAGATAGAAAATTCTTTTAAAGGGGTTCGCCACCTTTTGGAGTTTTTTTGGCAACCGACCCTCTCCATCAATGACATTCTGATATTGACATATGACCAACACATTCAATCACTTTTGATGCCAACACCACTGTGGTCATGAGATTGACTGCAGTGGTCACAAGTCCATGTCAAGACATCGGCGTTGGAGGCCAGGATATTGAAACCAATGTGAGACCCAGGAAGCAGCAGCATGGTAGGGATGGGGGGTTGGTAAGGTGAGCATTACTAAGTTTATTATTTTATAGCATTATATAGAGTTCTGACCCTAACACTATCTAGATTTTGGGTTTGAGCTAGAGAGAGCTGCACATGCAAGGCATCCCAGAAAAATTGATGAACTGAAACACACTTGCAGGGAGGAATTTTATAAAAAGTTGTCCTCAACATTGTGCAAATCTTACCTGCAGCTACAGGTTACACATGTTATCATCAGTTATTACTGTTATTATCAGTAACTGGCTCAAAAAATTAAAAAAAAAAATCTAACTGCACACAAGTGTAGACAGAACATTACTTTTTACCATGTTTGTTGTATGCATAAAAAGTAAATTTTTTTTCCTTACCCCTGATTTACAGGAAATGCCCGAGCTCTGAACATGCATATTGACAAGCAGCCATGTCAGAGAACAACCCCTTTAATTTAACATGTTAGTATGCAATATTTTACTTAGCTAATACAACTTTAAAGGGAACCTGTCATCAAGTTTATGCTGACCTCACTAAGGGCAGCATAAAATAGTGACAGAAATGCTGATTTCAGCGGCTAAACGTAAGTGGTTGCCGAGAACCAGCATCATAATCATCGCAGCCCAGGCCTTGAAAAGAGTCAAATCTGCTTGAGAAGAGTCATGGTTATTCATAATCGCCTGCTCTCCTGCCCATCTGCTGATGATTGGCAGTTCTCTCCTAGAGAGAAAGTGAGAAAACTAGGTAGAAAACTGTCAGTCATCAGCAGGTGGGCAGGGAGAGCAGGAATTCATGTATAACCGTGACTCTTCTCAAGCAGATTTGACTCTTTTCAAGGCCTGGCCTGCAATGATTATGATGCTGGTTCTCGGCAACCACTTACTTTTAGCTCATGAGTGACACACCACTGAAATCAGCATTTCTGTCACTATTTTATGCTGTCCTCAGTGAGGTCAGCATAAAGTTGATGACAGGTTCCCTTTAAACTCTTCATGTAATATGTTGGCTCTATAGAAATAAAAATAACAACTGCAATATCCTCAAAATATTACTTTATATCAAAATGTAAGAATAATATTATGAATGTAAGGAAAAAAAATTTCAACAGGATTCACACAAAATAGAACAATTTTTTTCATGCCATAATTTCTTTCTGAATAATATCACTGTAGCTTTCAATCCCTGAATTATCCCTGTGTACCTGGCTGATAAAAGCTCATTCTAATGCTAAGCGGGTAATATTCTGGCTTAGTGATTGTGCAATTAACAGATTTATGACTGCTATAACAGAGCTTGTGAGTGCCAAGGAGGGTTGTATTCTAGCTGCTGAATATTTAAATGAATTTTAATAAGACCGAGCAAGCCACCCCTGCAATTTGGAGCCAAAATCATCTTCACTGACTTGGCAGTGATAAGGTTAATTCCTCTGTCTCTGACACCTAGATTTGTCTGGATTCTATTTTTCTGGAATCTTTCGAAAGTCTAACAAATGCTCCAGCAACTTCTATTACATAGATGATTACCTTCAGTTGTTTTCCTTACGCTAAGCCACTCTCCTCCATCACCAGGAGCTTTCTCTGCTAATCTTGCTGTTCCAAAGCGAAGTAAATTTTCCTTAAAGGTCATGTGATCCTCCATCTACAGTTCACATTCTTTGTATTTTCAGTAGCTCTCAAATGATACATTTGGAAGACTTTGTGATCCCTGACAATGGAGTTATCGTGGCAACATCTCTTGAAGAATAATTGTATTTTGAAACATTATTTTTGATGGTTTATAAATCTGTCATGTTATAACACAAAATTGAACCTCTTCTATTCTGCCTCAGTACAACTTTTTGTGCCTTTTAGAGAATAATAGCATTTCTATATTTTTATATTTTAAAACATCTGAAACAGTTTGGAGAAATGCAGATTTAGTAGTTCAGACATTTTATAATTATGGTAAGTAAGGAAAGCTATGCCAAATGTACAGGTTGCCTTGTGAAATAAGTATAGACATAGCAACTGTTAAAAGGGTTGCCTGGGCTTTTTCTATTGATGACCTATCCGCAGGGGAGTTCATCAATATCAGATCGGCGAGGGTCCGACACCTGGCACCCCCACCGATCAGCTGTATGAGGAGACGGCGCACACTGAACGCACTGAGTGCACATGCCATCTCCCAGCTCTCTTCCCTTCCGCTGCTGCTGTCCGATAGACATAAATCAGCTAGCAGGGGTGCCGGGTGTCCGACATTTGGCACTGATCTGATATTGATGACCTATCCTCAGGATGACCTCTTTAACTTTGTATCTAACATATTAGATACACTGTCGAAGAAAACTTTAAAATGACAAAGAATCAAAAGCCGTTAAAATGGCAAGTTCAAGTTTGTTGCAGCTGCAAATTCAATGCATTAACTGGCAAGTTAAGGTTTGCCACTTCTGTATATGTATCTAGTAGATACCCTTATTTCTGAGAAGAAGACATTCCCTTTGTTTTCATGGCTGATTGCAAACGTTTTTGCCTAAGCTAAGCAGATCTGGTGGTGTCATCTCTCAGATTTTGGTAATACGCACATTATCTTTTCAGCAACTGACTGTTTGTATGATTTAACGCCCAATAAAAAATGTATTTTTAAGGGTATGGCCACATGGTGAGGTTTCTACATGCAGTTTTGGAAGTCAAAATCAGGATTGGATCATAAAAGGAGAGAAAGTAATAGAGATCTACCTTTTTTAAGCCATTGAATATATATCCAGGGCCGATTGACTATTCAGGTAGTTGGGCACTGCCAAAGTGCCCAGCACCTTAGGGTAGCTATAATAAAACTTCATCATACAACTTATCAAGGGGTCATTGGCGCATTTTAAGGCTTAATGCCAAAAAGTATGGCTCCTTTCAGTTGACAAAATTGGAAGCTTAAGGCATACATATTTATACATCTCCAAGTGAGTTCAAGAAGAGAGCTATAAATGCATATAAAGTGAATTATATCTTGTGATGGCTGCAAGCAGCTCGAATTTTAAGATTTAAAGGGAACCTTCATGACAATTGGACGGTGGCAAAAACAACATAAATGAATCATATATCAATACTGGCAGATAGTGAAGTACTAAAATAAACTCACTGATGGATGTCAGGAACCAAATGATGAAGGTCATGGATGGATGTGGATGGAAGATGTATGGCATACAGATAGATAATGGATAAATGAAAGGGAACCGAAATAGAGCAATACTGAACTGACCTTCTCTGAATTCAAGCCAGCAAATCAGTCTGAACAACACAACAGCACAGCAATAATCAAATCTTTAAACACATAATCAAGATTTAAACATCTACAAGATTGTAGAATTATGATTCCCAAAATATAGAACAAGATACAAAAACATCTGGAAGGAGATGAATTTAGCAAATGTTATATGTTGCAAATAAAATAGAGTAAATCTTGGATATATAAAAGCATCAACCAAATAAAGCATCAGTAACTCCACCCTAATCAACCAGGCCAAGCTAGCTGATAACAAAACCTTGATTAAAATTCAAGGATGGTGGATAGCAACTGCCCACACAAAGTTAATAACAAGATGAACATCCACTTGCAGTTTTACATTAGAATGAATATATAGGCCTGAATAAGTTGAAACATGAGACTAAAAAAGTTTAGTGTTTTCTGTTTGGCCCCGACAAATAGGCAAAATCATTGGCCTATTCATTGCCAATCACTGGCAAAATCATTTGTCCAGTTTCATGATATTGATGACTTATCCTCAGGATAGATCATCAAGATCAGATTGGTGGGGTTCAACTCCTGACACACTGCTGATCAGTTGTGCTTGTAAGACTGCTGAGTCCTCAATGATGCTACCGACACTCCATCTACTTTGTAGTGGTGGTTCAATGTAGTCACAGTTGTTGTTTTATTCACTTAAATGTGAGTGTCACGAACGTTCCTGCATCAGGTTGCAGGCGTTCGGCTAGACTTTCAAAAGTGACATAATTGGACATGTTTTTCTCTTGGTTTGGTTGCTGTTTACCACACCCCTTCCCCTCAGCTGTTGCGGGTGTGGTGATAATCTTTCCCCTATTTATCCCTTCCTCTCCCAGTATTCCTTGTGGCTTATACTTTCTGCTGACTTTGTTGTGTGTGGTGTTGTTCTCGGCTGAGATCCGGTTGCTGCAATATCTGCATTAAGATAAGTGTCATTTTCCCTATTGTGTTTATCCTACTTTTCCCTGTTGTGGTTTTGCCTTCTAGAATCTCCTGTTCCTCCGTCCTCTTGGAGTAACGGGTTGACTCTGTCACTAGCTGCAGGGTTCATTAGGGTGAGTTTGTTATTAGGTTGCTGTGTATGAACTCTCCTACCAGTAAGGCCTGTTCATACTGGTAGTCAGCCAGGGCCTAGTTTCAGGGTTACCTGCAGGAGGTGACCGTTTCCCTCATTTGGTCCTTTTCCCTTCCCTCTTACGCTTGTTGTGGCTATACCCTGCACACCAGAGCGTGACAGTGAGAGGTAGCTGGCAGCTGCAATTAGCCTCCACTACCGCTACAGAGTAGAGAAAGTAAAGTGGAGGCAGCACTTGCACAAGAGCCACAGCCCGTTTAAACAGCTGATCGGTTGGAGGGGGCCCGAATTGGACCACTGCTGATACTGATGACCTATTCTATTGTAACTGATTTTTTTTTTTAAATAAGATCCTTTAGTCCTTTAATTTTATCTGAGTCTCTTTATAAGGACACTGTCAGCTCCGAATCACCCTCCAAACTAGAGTAAGAGGTGTATAGCGTAAGTGGTAGAGTCTGATTATGCAATTTTTATCTTCATACTCCCTCGAATTCTGAAGCTATGCTCCCACAAACTGGCAGTAAAATTAATTGAGAGGACTTCTCCATTATGTGTGTGAGGTCAGGAGTCCTCTCAATGCATTTTACTGCATGATTGTCAGAGCACTACATCAGAATGCAAGTGAGTATAAACTTGGCTTCACTTACACTATACACCCCTTACTCCTGTTTGGAGGGTGTTTCAGAGCTTAGAGATCCCCTTTAAAGGGAGACTTTCACCTGTTTTTCACCTATATAACTAAGAGCACTGCTGCACAGAAGATTGCAGACACATCCCAGACAGACCTGTGTGCACTTTGTGTCTGTATTACATGTCCAGGAAAAGCACTATTCTGCAGGAAAACAGCTCCCAAGTGCCCAGCTCTGCTGCTGTAAGTGGCCAAAGCAAACTAGACTGAAGAGGGGAGGGCTGCTTTAGCTGCTCATATCTTAGGATTGGTAGCAGATGAAAAATGGTTCTGACCTTCTTTGAAAGCTGGCATTCCAAGCTTTCCAATGATACCAAAATCACAGCATTACCCATTAGAAATTGAGTCAGGGGGGTAAGCTGTTTTTCATTTCACTTGCAGCTGGGCACTTGGGAGCTGTTTTCCAGCAGAATAAAAGTGCTTTTCCTGGACATGTAATACAGACACACAGTGCACACAGGTATGTCTAGGATGTGTATGCAATCTTCTGTGGGGCACTGCTGTTATATAGGTGAAAAACAGGTGAAAGACTCCCTTTAAAGGAATTCTGTAGCTGTAGATTTATGATGTTCCCCACAGATCATGTAGATACGTTCAGACAGAGTTCACCCATAGTTTGCAGCTGATGCAAGTAAAAATTCTGTACACAATTCACATGCTGCAGTGATCTTCATGGAATAGTGAATGCACTCTAAAATCCATATCAAGTTGATCATTTTAAAGGAATTCTGTACAGCAAAGCTGCAAATTAACTCCAGTGAATGAATGAGGGACTATTCCAGATGTTGATCTGCTGAACTTTGACTGGTTCGTGAAGATCATCATGGGCATGCACTGGCCATTTACGGGCAGAGAGAGTGCATCGAAGCAGCAAAGACACAGTGTCAGCAGAAAGAAGGCCACAGTCTATAAGAATATACTCTGGAGGACTGACCCCCCAGGAAGGAGAAGAAGGAGACCGGCAGATCCAAGCTGCTGGCTAACAGAAGTGGAGGGATGGTAGAAAGAACAGCAACCATGCCCATCAAGGAGAGCATAGCGTCTACAGACATGGTCTGCCGCCATAACAATCAGAAAAACTGAGCTTTTATTCTTGCATAAATGATCATTTGGTAACGGGTTCTAACTAGTAAGAGTGGCTTGCAGGACATTACACAGAGGTGCTGCAGTTATGGAGGGCTACAGGATAAAGCCCTCAGCTTTTGTCTCAGGGAAGAGCACAACTGGCCACCAAGTTTTGCACAGTTGTAAGAATTGTATCGGGGTGGGCTCTGCAGGATACAGTTAAGTCACGAATGAGGAAAGAAACTCAAACACCAGTTTTGCCAAAACCGTATTTTTACTTAAAGATGGTCTTGAACCCAACCATAGATACTGGTAATGCACAAATAAATTTACACACACCCAGCCAGGGACTGGGGCCCATATGCTGTACAGCGCAGCTCTCCGGTGGATGTTGGAGGTATGAGCAATAAATTTACCTACTGGCGGGCTCAAATAGACCAGCCACACCTTACCTGTTATTACCCTAGAGTCAGGAACAATGACTTGGGTGCATAATGCGGGCTAGCCTGTGATACAGCACAACAGCTTACAATCTTATTCCATGCTATAATATTCCCCCAATAACTGATCCAATAGCATGTGCCTATAGTGAACACCACCCTGGCTTGAATTCGTTGTAACGCTTATCAGCTCTCCGGTGTGAACTGCAACTTTAACTGTGGAGTCCTTGTTATAAGCAGTCAACAATAGTTATGACCTGACACAAGCAGAAAACCTAACTAACTGACTGCAGGCCTGATCTCAGTCTCTAGGATCCTAGGCGTCAAAACTGTATGAAATACATGCATGATTAGTCTTACCGACCTGGGTCTGCTCTGTATAAGCTGGAGACTGTGGATAGAACAAGGGTTTCCCCAACAAGTGTACGGTGTCTGTGGCTTTACTCCTCAGCTCTCATCGGCATTCCTGGCAGCATTTCCCCTTCCTCTGGACAAGTTCAGGGTAATGGACACAATCAGCACCCCTTGGCTGCAGCTCTGGTCCCTGGATGCTTGGATGTTGAGGGATTCTCCTCACACAGCTCCTGTATGCCTCTTCCAAGCTCACCCTAAGATGGCTGCTGTATCCCTTCCTCCCCAGGCGTTGTAACTCCACACCTGTTAGTTTTCAACATCAGATAAATCTAGAAATGCAGTCCTTTTAGCTATGCTTAGGAAACAGCAGCCTCTTGTGATCAAACGGCAGTCAATGTCAGCCCAAATAATTTAACTTCATTCACACAAATACAATGTCCAGACAATGAGTGCTGTTTTCTTATCTCACACAGTGACCTCATCTGTATTTAGTAATCTTATCGTTCTGTATTAGATCTTCTAGACATTCAAGCAAAATTGTTTCAGAGTCATATTTCAGTGTCTTTACGAGACTGCGACACAGATCATGAAATGTTGTTAAAAAGTCACCTGCACTTATTCAATAAAAGAAGTTCAATGCTTTGTGCAATGGTGTCTGTGTGATAGTGGTTGACCACCACCATGACTTACTGTGGCAAGGCAGATATATGGTTTAAATTTCTGACTATTTTATATGAGTTTTACGGGTTACATGAATAACCCATAAAACCTTGTAGATAATGTGTGTGTGTGAAATGCTAACAATTTGATGAAGCGGAGCCCTCAGAACCATTTCCTCTAGTGCTCCCAAGGAACTCTGGTATGATGGTGGAGGCAGGTGATGGTGACTGGCGCTGGAGTAAGTACTGTATAGGTGAATAATTGTATTCAGAAAGAACTTAAAAGTGTTTATAATCTTGTACTCTTTTGTTTCTATTGTACAAATCAATGAAATGACACCTTTCCATTCTAGAGACCTAAAATAGCAGACAAAGGAGTATTTTCAGAGTCTTCCATGGGAAACCTTTAAGTTCCTGTTACAAACAGGATAAATCAACACATTTTGTCAGTCTGAGCAACACCTGCTCATTACCTTGCTCATTGTATTCTTACTTCCCTCATAGTGTGGTTAATAGTGCCTTTTCTTTGGTAGGAAGTCTAAATATTATAGTGCACTACAACTGCCACATGTCAAGTCATGCTGAGGAACATATCTCTGACCAGTGTCATCAAGGAAGATACCGCTATTAATAAAAAAAAACAAGGCATTTCAGAGCTGTTTGCTGTTTTGGCAGAAGAGAGCAGTTACCATTGATACCCGTTGTGATTTTTGCTAGCCAGACAAAGGCAGAGAAAACTTCCTGCTGGGAAAGCATTAAAGCCACAATAGGCGTCCCTCCTCCCCTGTACTCTGCTGCAGCTAGAAAATTGATGCCGGCATATAAATGTACAACGCTGTAAAATGCCACACAAAAGGTTTGAAGTCTAAATGTCCTTGCATAAAAATGAAAATACTGAAATTATGTGACATGTTTGTGTTGTACGTGTGTGTTTGCTATGGAAAAGGGAAGATGAATATGTCCTCCTCAGACCTGACTTCTACAGAACCTGTTTAACCATATCTATAAAGAAGCGAGGGGTGACAATCACTGGAAAGGAAGCATATTTAGTAGGTTGTTTTGCAGGAGAAACACCCATCATCTCTGCCCTATCATCCTTATGCTGACATCTCCGGAGTAATGCATTTCATTGACTTACTTTGGGTCAATGTACAGTGAAGCTTGTATGATAACTGGAAATACAATACTCGTCACTTGCCAATTATCTGGGGTTTTGTCAATGTGTCATGACTCCTCTGAATCTACATTCTACGGTGGATTGTGGTCTTTACAGACTTCAATGGGGTGTTGTCACGCTCTGGTGTGGAGGGGAAAACCACACCAAGCATAGGAAAAAGGTCACCTCCTGCAGGAAACCCTGACACCAATTCTGACTGACTACAGTATGAACAGGCCTCAAAGGTAGGCGAGTTCATACACAGGAACCTAAACCAAACCGACCCTATAGGACCCTGCAACTACTGACAGGGCTGA
Source organism: Rhinella marina (assembly GCA_900303285.1). Lineage (NCBI taxonomy): Eukaryota > Metazoa > Chordata > Amphibia > Anura > Bufonidae > Rhinella > Rhinella marina. The sequence goes on from ONZH01008292.1 coordinate 9,684, forward strand.
GTCTACCCGTTCCTCCAAAAAAAGGACGAACAGGAGTCTCCGAAAGGCCAAATAACACAACAGGGAAAAGCAGGGTAAAATGGAGAAGAAATGGAAGCAACCGGATCTCAGGAGAGAACCAAACCAATCCACCAGAATGTCCACAGCAACTATAAACTGCAAGTAACTGTGGAAGAAGCAGGAATAAATAGGGGAAGGACAATTACCACACCCACAACAGCTGAGAGGAAGGGGTGTGGTAAACAGCAACAACACAAAAAGGAAAACAAATAAGATTATGTCACATGTGCAAGCCAAGCCGACTTTCTGCAACCTATTGCAGGAATAACTGTGGCAGGTGTAGAAGAGATAATGCACACATATTATTGTACACCACAAATGTAGTTTTACTTAGATCTGTAGGTAAAGCTTGAAGGTGTTGGCCACTTTCTGGTTAATGCTGATCAATGTGTTTGTAATTTTATATGGCACTTATATAACCTTTGTTGATATTTGCTATTTTATATATTTCATAAAATATTCCCTCTTGATGACCAAGTTTTTTGTGCTAACCACATGGAGATCCTGTCCGTAAACTTGCTTCTGTTGGAGGACCTTGTGACCAGGCAAATCACTTTTTCTCCTCCACTCAAACACACACTGTGTCTGCCATCTGTTGGGAGTTTAGAATAGGTGCATTGTGTTTGAATGGAGGAGGCTGAGTGCTGTATCTGGACACATGATCCACCATTAGCAGCCATTAGAGATGAGCGAATCATTTTATTCGCCGAACATTCACCGAACTTTTCCTATGATTCGTATATTCGACGAATAGATTGGTTGAATTTGCGTACAAAATATACGTAATTATATGGCTTTTAGTGAACATTCACGCACTAATAACGAACATTCAGGTAAAAAGGTACGCAACCTCTTTGAACACGTATGCATAAGCGTACAAATTGCGTACGAAAATGATGGGCTTTGCTGGAGAGGAATGGTGGAGCAGGAAGAACGCTCTGAGTCTGACCCCTGGCTTCATATGGATACTGTATCAGCAGATGCCAGCAGATCATCCGGCTGAGACTGAGATGAGCGTGCCATCCATTCCACTACCTCATCCACTTTCTCCTCCACTACAATTTTGCGCCTTGGTGGGTTAGCCTGGTGGAACAATGGCCAAGTATTGCGAATACTACTAGTAGATGCTCCGGCTACAGGTCCTTTGGCACTTCTGTCCTGTGCCACCTTCTCCTTTTTTTAGAGCTCAAGGTCTGGCTGGAACTGCACCCCTTTTGCTTATCCATTTTAGACATTTTTCAATTCACTCTGTGGCCCTGCAGTTGGTCTTTGTCCCTGTATCTCCCTGTCTCTCCCTATCTCTCCCTGTCTCTCTCTCCTTGCCTGATTAATTACTAGCCCTGAACTGGCCCTGCACTTGCCCTGCAGTATCCCTGATATGTGTAATATGGATTCCCAGAGTAATTACACCCCAATTTTCACAAAACAGGTCTCAGAGACTCAGAACTTCACACACAGTGCTTCTGCTCGTCTCAGCAGTCGCAGCAGAATTGATGTGTCACTATCTTACCGAGCCTGAGCCAATCAGAGCAAGCCCTGCCCACAAGGTCAGGTGACCGCTTTCTTCTCGGCCTTTTGCGCACGATAAACGGACTAACAGTAAAATTTCACTAATGAATTGAATTAGTACGCACCAACGTACAGAGTAACTTATACGTAGCAATAGCGTATAATTTATAGGACAACTAGCGAATGCATACAAAGCCAAAGCGAATCACCTAATATTCGGATTCGCTTCGCAGCTAAAAATTTCAAAGATTCGATACGAATCAACGAATCAACGAATAGATTCGCTCATCTCTAGCAGCCATCATATGGACAAGACCTCTAGGTGGACAGCACAGTAGATTTGACCAACAGGGGACACAGCTCATGAAATATAACAGGGAAGAATAAAATATCAACAAAGGCTGTATTAGCAAGTGTCATATAGTCATTGTACATACACATTGGTCAACATTAACCAGAAAGTAGCCAACCCTTTAACTTAAGGAGCTGCCACTGTGCATGTAACTTTTTTTGCATTTTTTAACTGTATTAATGTTTACAAGAAGCATAAAAATAATGGCAAAAAAAAAAATTTGCTAAATTTTTGTCACGTTGCAGGAAGGTGATAGAGGCTTGTCCCAAAGGACTTGCACCATTTACACCTTTAGGGCATATCATAAATATCTATGTTGGCAATAACTCTTTAATGAACCAAGAGACCAGTTTGAACTGATGGTGCATTCTTGGTTAAATCCTGCACCATTGAGTGCAGACATACTGTAACTACAGTGTGTGGATATGGATGAACATATATGTGAGATGGCGTGTTCTGTGACGTGTCATCTACTTTGACTTGTTACTTCTCAACATAATATGGCTAATGTGGCAATACATAGTTTACATAATACAATAATCAGGATGCTTGCAAACTTAAAAAATGCTCAGATGATACAGTATTAACAACTAATATGTCCCAAGAAACCAACATACTAAGCACAATTGTTCCAACTTTCAACTGTTTTTAATTCCTTTCTTTTTTTACTTTAATTTGGAATTTTCTTTTTACTATTTTATGTTCACTTAAATATTAATATTTGTTTTTCTATTTTCATACTATTTTTTCACTATGTATCAGCCCTAGATTTAAAGAAGACCTTTGAGGGACATTGTAACTTTTTATTTACCTTTTACATAGCCCTATTCCTCACAATCTAGCTTGTATCTGGGTCTGCTTAAACCGAGGAGCTCTAGACATTATGGGACAACCAATGATCATGTCTTATTCCTTGACTAATACAGTTTTCTGCAATATATTTGGTGTCCAGCTGTGTCTGACTGCTGGTTTACCCTCTAAACTCGAGATCTTCCAGAAAATTTGCAGTTTCTCAAATGCTCAATACCCAATCTGGTATCAACTATCATTCTATCGTCAATGCAACTTGTTCCATGTTTCTTTCATATTGCAGTAATGTCATGACTCAACAGAAAAATCAGTAGCCAGGCAATTAAGCCCATATAGCCATATATAAAAAACCCAGTCCAGGATTTATCAAATAAAATAAACAAATTAAAAAAATGCTCTAATTGCCCTGAAAATTGATATATAACTTTCTGAGGGTGACATTGCCACTGCTGTGGCTTCTGTTGGCTGTGGTGCCGGGAGGCGTGACTCTACAGGGGAAGGAGAGGGGCCTCTCTTTCAGACATGCTGGCAGCAGGTTCTGCTAGCCATAAGCTGTGGCCAGCTATGTATACAGTGTTTCCTGGTAATAACATAATTTGGCAACCCTGTCGGAGAGAGGAAAACATTCCTTCATTTTGGTTTAATGGCGAGGGACTAAAAGCATGTTTATCCAGTAATCATCAGACTGCTTGATATCACTGTTTCACCTTTCACTGCGAAAGTAAGTGAGTCTACAGGTCGCCATTCTGGCCAGCCTGTCAAAAGAGCCAGTTCTTTCCAACTCTGCCCCCCCCCCCCAACTGAGATGATTGAGTGTCCTGGCCGGTGTCACCGTCATCATCATCATCATCATCATCCTCCGACTCCTTCTCCTCCTCAAGTGGCTATATGCAGGTTTGATTAACCCACCTAAAAACATTACATTCCAACCGTGTGGATATAGAGTAAATGGAAACAAATGATTAAGGCCTGATGCTTAAGTTCATGTTAACACACATAGGTAAATTGCTGCCTTACCTTGTGTATTGGTGGACTGATCCCTTACATGCTGGTTTAATTAAATTTAATAACCCCCCCTCCCCCCAAAAAAAATTGAAAACTGTGTGTGAAGATAATAAACTGATTTAGCTCTATTATTTCATTCTCAATCACTGAATTTTTAAACTAAAAAAATAAATTAAATATGGGAGGTAACCTGACTTGGAATTCTCACTAGTATCCTATATGCTATGCTAGATTGATAGTAGAACACGTATTCTACAGTGTCTTCCAATCCCGAAGAAATAGTAAAGAATGCGGCACTCACCAGGCTTCCTTCTGCAGCTTTATTGATTAAACACTCACATGTAAGGACGCGGATACCCTGCTCAGTGCATAAGAGCGTACAGCGACGGCCGTTTCGCGCGTGTATGCGCTTCGTCTGGCTTCCTAGCTTGATGACGTCGGGTGCTTACACCTATTTATGCCGCGCCGGGCGTCATCACCAGGGCAACCGCTATATACAAAAACCAAAATGTATTAATTTAAAAACAAATATATGTTCATTTAAAAACAAAACAAACAAAAGCAATTAGCGACCTATATGGAATGTAACATTCTCTCCAAAGGGCTATTACCGCCCCGCCATTGTCGACTATCACAAGAAGACCGCCAAATCATTTTTATCGTTTAGGCCAAGTGGTCCCATCGCTCCAGTCCTCATTATCCATGTCGCCTCCCGTTGCAATAGTTTTTTGTGGCGATCCCCTCCATTTTTCAGGGGTGTCACTACTTCTATCCCTGCACATGTCAGCACTTCCCCCTTTGCTCCATGTTTTTCCCTAATGTGTTGGATCAATCTTGGGGATCCAATTCCTGTCTGTATTGATTTTTTGTGTTCCCTAAATCTAATGCATAAGGGACGTATTGTCTTCCCAATGTAAAAATTCCCACAGGGACAGAATATAACGTATACCACAAATTGGGTTCTGCATGTAATCAAATGTTTAATTATGTGTGTAATACCTCCAATGTTTAACCGTTTGGTCCTCAGCATATATTTACATGTAACGCACTGCCCACACTTGAAGTTACCTTGTGGGGTGCACTTATTGAGCCAGATTTCTCGCCTTTCCTCATTGTATGAACTTTTCACTAAAACATTCTTAAGTGTAGTACTTCTTCTAAAGCTGATCAAGGGGGGATTTTTCGTTTTTTCCTTTAAATCCACATCTGAGGTCAACATATGCCAATTGTTATGTATGGCTTTTTTTATGGCATTAGCCATTGGAGTATATCTAAAGGAAAAAATTGCCCTGTTTTCTCCCTGTTTTAGGTTTTTGTCCCTTCCTTTCTTTTCCTGCGAATCCACTTTTTTAAAAGCTTCATCTACAATCCTCTCTGGGTAGTCCCTTTCTAGTAGTCTCAATTTTAGATCCTTGGATTGCTTTATAAAGTCTTCCTTCCTACTTGTTATGCGCTTAATCCTAGCGAATTGACCATAAGGTATCGCTCTCTTAACATGTTCTGGATGTGAGCTCCTGAAATGCAGGAGGGAATTTGTGGAGGTTTCTTTTCTATACATGTTTGTCTCGAGCCTATCCTCTCGTATATTAACCATGACATCTAGGAATTCCATCTTATCTGGATGTATTTTCCATGTAAATTTCATGTTCATATCATTTTTACTATTAATGGCCTCCACAAATTCACCAAATTGCATTTCAGTTCCTCTCCAGACAATGAATATGTCGTCCACATATCTCATATACGTTTTTATAAATTGAATATAATTATTCTCCATGGTGAAAACAAACCTTTCGTCAAAATTCGCGAGGAAGAGGTTGGCAAAAGTACATGACACCGGGGTCCCCATGGCTGTGCCAGTCTTTTGATGGTACCAAGTACCATTGAAGACAAAAGCATTGTGTGTGAGCACAAAATCCAGTGCTTCTTTAACAAATTCCACATAACTCTCCTCCATCCCATGTTGTTCTAGGATGGAAGCCACTGTTTGCACGCCTAGATTCTGGGGGATCCTAGTATAAAGACTTTCCACGTCTATGGTGGCTAAAAAGTCCCCTTTTTGCCATTCAATATTTCTCACTGCTCCCAAAAATTCATTTGTGTCCCTCAAATATGAGGGAACATTGATTAATAAAGGGCGTAACAACCAGTCTAGGTATTGAGACAATGGTTCTGTCACTGATCCTATCCCGGACACGATAGGGCGTCCGGGAGGATGTTGCATAGATTTATGTACTTTGGGTACAAAATACCAGTTTGGTTTGCAAGGAAAATCTGGAAATAACTTTTCCAACATATTTTCTTTGATTACGCCTCGCTGTATGTATTTTTGGAGGAGGGACCTCAATCTGTTCCGATATTTGGCTATGGGACTACCACTCAGTTTTTCATAGACCTGTTTATCATTTAATTGGCGCATTGCTTCTGCTTCATAGTAACTCCTCTTCATAAGAACCACATTCCCTCCCTTGTCGGCTGGTTTTACCACCACCTCTTTCTGTTCCTTTAGCCATTTTAAGGCCTTCTCCTCTCTTTTTGAAATATTCTTTTTTATTTTTGGATAGATAAGACATCTTACCTCCTTCATTACTTGTTTCTGGAACAGATCTAGGTTACTCCCAGCCGGCAAGGGAGGGTTAAATGTGGAACTGATGCCTCCCCTAAAAAAACCTTGGTTCGACTCCCGAGTGTCACCCCTCTCGCCAACCTCCTCCTGCAACGACAATAACATATTCAACATCTGTTTATCTTGCTCTCCTTGTAGATCCATTCCAAAGTCCCACTTCTTCGGGACGTTCAATAGGTCCCCCTCCAATTTGGTAAATCTTTGTGGTTCTTTTAAACAGGAAGACGCAAAGTGTTTTTGTAGGTTAAGTTTTCTTATTCCTTTAAATAGATCTACCTCAAACTCAACTGGATCAAAATTATCCACTAAACTATAATTGAGTCCTTTTGTAAGGATGGACAACACTTCTCCACTAAGTGGTAGATCCGTCAAGTTTATCACTTTTTTCTCCTTTGTGTCTGTCCTAATATCAATGAGTTCTTTTGATGTTACCTCCAGGACACTTGTGGACTCGTGGACGACATATTCATTGTCTGGAGAGGAACTGAAATGCAATTTGGTGAATTTGTGGAGGCCATTAATAGTAAAAATGATATGAACATGAAATTTACATGGAAAATACATCCAGATAAGATGGAATTCCTAGATGTCATGGTTAATATACGAGAGGATAGGCTCGAGACAAACATGTATAGAAAAGAAACCTCCACAAATTCCCTCCTGCATTTCAGGAGCTCACATCCAGAACATGTTAAGAGAGCGATACCTTATGGTCAATTCGCTAGGATTAAGCGCATAACAAGTAGGAAGGAAGACTTTATAAAGCAATCCAAGGATCTAAAATTGAGACTACTAGAAAGGGATTACCCAGAGAGGATTGTAGATGAAGCTTTTAAAAAAGTAGATTCGCAGGAAAAGAAAGGAAGGGACAAAAACCTAAAACAGGGAGAAAACAGGGCAATTTTTTCCTTTAGATATACTCCAATGGCTAATGCCATAAAAAAGCCATACATAACAATTGGCATATGTTGACCTCAGATGTGGATTTAAAGGAAAAAACGAAAAATCCCCCCTTGATCAGCTTTAGAAGAAGTACTACACTTAAGAATGTTTTAGTGAAAAGTTCATACAATGAGGAAAGGCGAGAAATCTGGCTCAATAAGTGCACCCCACAAGGTAACTTCAAGTGTGGGCAGTGCGTTACATGTAAATATATGCTGAGGACCAAACGGTTAAACATTGGAGGTATTACACACATAATTAAACATTTGATTACATGCAGAACCCAATTTGTGGTATACGTTATATTCTGTCCCTGTGGGAATTTTTACATTGGGAAGACAATACGTCCCTTATGCATTAGATTTAGGGAACACAAAAATCAATACAGACAGGAATTGGATCCCCAAGATTGATCCAACACATTAGGGAAAAACATGGAGCAAAGGGGGAAGTGCTGACATGTGCAGGGATAGAAGTAGTGACACCCCTGAAAAATGGAGGGGATCGCCACAAAAAACTATTGCAACGGGAGGCGACATGGATAATGAGGACTGGAGCGATGGGACCACTTGGCCTAAACGATAAAAATGATTTGGCGGTCTTCTTGTGATAGTCGACAATGGCGGGGCGGTAATAGCCCTTTGGAGAGAATGTTACATTCCATATAGGTCGCTAATTGCTTTCGTTTGTTTTGTTTTTAAATGAACATATATTTGTTTTTAAATTAATACATTTTGGTTTTTGTATATAGCGGTTGCCCTGGTGATGACGCCCGGCGCGGCATAAATAGGTGTAAGCACCCGACGTCATCAAGCTAGGCAGCCAGACGAAGCGCATACACGCGCGAAACGGCCGTCGCTGTACGCTCTTATGCACTGAGCAGGGTATCCGCGTCCTTACATGTGAGTGTTTAATTAATAAAGCTGCAGAAGGAAGCCTGGTGAGTGCCGCATTCTTTACTATTTCTTCGGGATTGGAAGACATTACAGGACTGTTTTCATGCAGAGCACCAAGAGGCAATCACACGCAGTGGGGTTAGTGACAGATGGGGGAAGACTTTTCCTAGAAGGTGACGTAGTGCCAGTCTCCGAATAACGCTCTCCATATATTTTTACGTATTCTACAGTTTTCGCTTAAAAAAAGGATTTCTGTGAAAATGTAGTTAAATAATGAAAGATGCTTTTGAGGTTTGCAGCAGCTCAGCCTCAGCTCCTCACTTTTCACTCCCTGGCTGACAGCTTTCCAACTTGTTCCTATTCTACAAACACAATTCTTCTTCTTCTTTGTAATTCTAGCTAGTGATGAGCGAATCGAAGCGGCAATATTCGTGATTAGCAAGAATATTGCCCGCTTCGGCTCGGCTCGGCATCCCGAGGCAGCGCGGACTCGTGATTATTCGTGCGTCACTGCAAGTTTGAAATGCCCATTTTTTTCAGCCAATCAGCATCAAAGGGAAGCCTGTGGGAACACCTGCTGTGATGTAACAGCCCCTATACCTCCCCAGCAGTGATTGGCTGGCAGTGACATGTGACCTAAATTTACATAAGGTAGGGACCTGCAGCATCAGCCTCATTGTGCTTTGGGAAGGAGAAGAGACAGACAGTGTTAGCTAATGTAGTGTGTGCAGCAAGCAGTTAGTTAGGAGTTAGGTTAGGAAGCCCCAACAGTCCTTTTAAAGACTATACTCTGAAGAACAGTATACAGTATATACTGTAAGCCTGTATTCTGTGTAGGATAGGAAGCCCCAACAGTCTTTTTAAAGACTAATTGATTCTGTGAAGAAAACTATACAGTATATGCTGTAAGCCTGTATTCTGTGCAGGATAGGAAGCCCCAACAGTCTTTTAAAAACTAATTGATTCTGTGAGAAAAATTCAGTATATGCTGTAAGCCTGTATTCAGTGCAGAGCTGTGCCTGGTATACCTTGTCCAGCCACATAGCTCAAACTATACATCTGTAAACAGATATATTCCTGTGCATGACTGTGCAGTGACTAGGGTATACATTTCATCAGCCTGCTATATACCTCACAGTCTATAGATACCGTATTGATCTGTAGATTCCAGTTTTATTTGCGCAAACTGTGTAAATTTTTTTTGGGATAGGTGTGAAAAATAATATTACCTGCGTATCTATATTGTCCGTTGAATTTCACTGAGCTGTAATACACGGTGCAGTGAGTTGGGAAAAAAATTTCATCAGCCTGCTATATACCTCACAGTCTATAGATACCGTATTGATCTGTAGATTCTAGTTTTATTTGCACAAAATGCGTAAATTTTTTTTTGGATAGGTCTGAAAATAATTTTACCTGCATATCTATCTATATTGTCCGTTGAATTTTACTGCTCTGTTATACACGGTGCAGTGAGTTGGGAAAAAAAATTTCATCAGCCTGCTATATACCTCACAGTCTATAGATACCGTATTGATCTGTAGATTCCAGTTTTATTTGCGCAAACTGTGTAAATTTTTTTTTGGGATAGGTGTGAAAAATAATATTACCTGCGTATCTATATTGTCCGTTGAATTTCACTGAGCTGTAATACACGGTGCAGTGAGTTGGGAAAAAAATTTCATCAGCCTGCTATATACCTCACAGTCTATAGATACCGTATTGATCTGTAGATTCTAGTTTTATTTGCACAAACTGCGTAAATTTTTTTTTGGATAGGTCTGAAAATAATTTTACCTGCATATCTATCTATATTGTCCGTTGAATTTTACTGCTCTGTTATACACGGTGCAGTGAGTTGGGAAAAAAATTTCATCAGCCTGCTATATACCTCACAGTCTATAGATACCGTATTGATCTGTAGATTCCAGTTTTATTTGCGCAAACTGTGTAATTTTTTTTTTGGGATAGGTGTGAAAAATAATTTTACCTGCGTATCTATATTGTCCGTTGAATTTCACTGATCTGTAATACACGGTGCAGTGAGTTGGGAAAAAAATTTCATCAGCCTGCTATATACCTCACAGTCTGTAAATACCGTATTGAATCTTTACAATTATAATAATATAATACTGCTACTGTGCACATGGAGAACCCCAGGGTCAGGGGGAGAGGGGGAAGAGCTGGGAGAGGTGGAAAAGGTGGTCGTGGAGGGAGAGGTGGGAATCGTGGTGGTGCTGTGGTCAGCGGTGATGACCATGGTGTGCGTGGTGACACAGTGCCGGCTGCTGTGGGTACAGTGGAAACACGTAAGGTCAGGGTGCCTGGTCAACTCCAGAAGTTGGTAGGGCAGCGTCCTACAACTCTGACAGACCCCAAACAACAACAGGAGGTGGTTCAGTGGATTGCAGAGAGCACGTCCAGCCACGTTTCGTCTGCCCCCTCATCCAGCCAGTCGACTTCTCTGAGACAGGGTGTCTGTCCTCCAACTCGCCCTCCTTCTCCCCAGCCAGAATCCTCTAGGGGTATGTCCCACGGACAAAATTTATCCATGGAACTCTTCAGCCACCACTTCCCTGATGTGCCAGTGGACGAGCTGCTATGCCCTGATTCTCAGGACCTTTTGCTGTCTCCGGGTTATGAGAGTTGGCGTTAGCAGTGGCGTCTGAGGAGCTGGTGGAAGATGACGACGAGACACTGTTGTCGGAGGTAGTTGTCAGAGACGTCACTGTGGAGTCTGAGGAAGACCTGGGGGATGATGAGGGGACAGATCCTACTTGGGTGGATGAGGCAACTGGAGGCAGTGGTTCAGACTGTGAGACAACATCAGCACCACAAGCTGTTAAGAGAGCCAGAGGGCTGCGACGAGGGAGAAGCCAGGGCCGAGTCACTACTTCCCCAAGTGCTCCTAGAGGTCACGCTCCAGCCCGTACTATGCGCCACTCCTTAGTTTGGGAGTACTTTAAGGATGATGAGGCCGATCCTCGTTTGGCGGTGTGCAAGCTGTGCCACACGTCAATGAGCAGGGGTTCAAAATGCAACAACCTGACCACTAGTAGCCTGCGCAAACATTTGGAGAGAAAACACCCCACTTCTGTCAGCTGGTGACGTTGACACAGTTAGTCCAGCAACTGTGTCTCGTCCAAGCCAGGACGTTGCAGCCTCCAGCCCCGAAAGGACCCCTCCAGCTCCATCTCCCTCCCTCTCCTCCACTCATGTGTCCCAGTGCGGCATTCAACTCTACCGCAGACATTTGAACGCAAGCGCAAGTACGCAGCTACCAACCCCCATGCGCAAGCTCTAAATGTGCACATCGCCAAGCTGATTAGTTTGGAAATGTTGCCGTACAGGCTTGTGGAGACAGAATCCTTCCGCAACCTTATGGAGGCGGCAGCCCCCCGTTACTCTGTCCCCAGCCGACACTATTTTGCCCGATGTGCCGTCCCCGCCCTGCACCGGCATGTGTCTGAGAACATCGCCCACGCTCTCAAAAACGCGGTTTGTGGTAAAGTCCACATGACCACAGATACGTGGACGAGTACCGGTGGCCAGGGACATTACATCTCCCTCATGGCACATTAGGTCAATCTGGTGGAGGCTGGGTCAGAGACCGATCGTGGGGCTGCACATGTGCTACCCACACCACGAATTGCGGGACATAGTTACGTCTGTGTGTCTCCGGCACATTATGCCTCCACCTCCTCCTCCACCTCCTCCTCCTCCAAAGTGGCAGTGATGCCCCAATCGTCAAGTCTCATTTCCTCGATGGCCAGCAGTTTCAGCAGCAGGAAGCGGCAGCAGGCAGTCCTGAAACTGCTGAGCCTGGGGGATAAGAGGCACACGGCTGAAGAGCTCTTACAGGGCATCAGGGGGCAGACCAGTGTGGCTGGCGCCGCTGAACCTTCAGCCAGGAATGGTGGTCTGCGATAATGGGCGTTATCTGGTGGCGGCTCTGCATCTTGGTGGGCTGACTCACGTGCCATGCATGGCCCACGTGCTCAACTTGGTGGTCCAGCGGTTCCTCAAGACCTACCCCCAGTTGAGTGAGTTGCTCACCAAGGTGCGGCGCATATGCGCCCATTTTCGCAAGTCCACCACCGATGCTGCGACCCTCAGGACTGTGCAAGGGCGGCTACAACTCCCTGTTCACCGGCTGCTGTGTGATGTTCCCACGCGCTGGAATTCGACGTTACACATGCTAGCCAGGGTGTACCAACAACGCAGGGCAGTTGTAGACTGCCAGCTGATCCCCCGAGGTGGTAGTCAGGCCAGTCAGCTTCCTCATGTCTATGCTGAGGAGTGGACGTGGATGGCTGGCATCTGCCAGGTCTTAGGTCCCTTTGAGGAGGCAACAGAGATGGTCAGTGGTGATGCACACATCATCAGTGTCACCATCCCTCTGTTGTGCCTCATCCAGAACTCCTTGAGGAACCTAAGATCTGAGGATTCAGCAGTGTCACGGGAGGTGGGGGAAGACAGTGACATTGAGAGCACCCTGTTGTCAGTTTCGCAGCGCAAAACTGAGGAGGAGGAGGAGGCTGAGGAGGAGGAAGAAACTCTTGGGCACCATGCATCAGGGGTGATTCCATGCTACCTGTTGAGCGGGTATGGGCTGAGGAGGATGAATTGGGGTCAGAGGAAGGGGGGAAGGAGGAGATGGAGAGTCCGCTAAGTGAGGAGGCTGAAGGCTTGCATGTTGGCACAGTAGGGCACATGGCAGACTTCATGCTTGGCTGTCTTTGTCGTGATCCCCGGGTCAAGAGGATACTGTCCACCAATGACTATTGGGTGTACACCCTCCTTGACCCACGCTACAAGGACAACTTTGCCCAACTTATACCCGTGGAGGAAAGGAGCACCTGAGTCACTTTCTACCACAAGGCCCTGGTTCAGAAACTGCTACAGGCCTTTCCAGACCAGTCGAGCAACAGGGGGCGGACTGCAGTGGCTGAAGTTGGAGAGGAGAGGAGGGGGAAAGTCAGTGTAGGCGCCAAGGGCAGGGGTACACTATTCCATGCTTTTGCCAAGTTTCTTAAACCCCAGCAAGACAGTATGACACAGCCACAGGGCAGGCAGAGCAGGGCGGAACAGTACCGCAAGATGGTGAGGGAGTATGTCGGGGACCAGACCAACGTCCTGACCGATAACTCCACGCCATATAATTACTGGCTGGCCAAGCTGGACAGGTGGCCAGAACTACTGGCGCAGTACGCTCTTGATGTGCTTGCCTGCCCTGCTGCAAGGGTACTGTCTGAAAGGGTTTTTAGTGCTGCCGGGGGTATCATTACGGAACAAACGGACGCGCCTGTCCACCGACAACGCCGACATCCTCACGTTCATCAAGATGAACAGGTCATGGATATCCCCCCAGTTCTCATCCCCACCTCAGGCTACCTCCTAAATTGCTTGCTTCCTCCTCCTCCTCCTCTTCATCTGAGTTGCATATGCAACAATTTTTCAGGAAAGTCATCCGGCTTTCTACTAACAATTTTTCAGGAAAGTCATCCGTCTTTCTACTAACAATTTTTCAGGAAAGTCATCCGGCTTTTAAAAACAATTTTTCAGGAGTCATGCGGCTTTGTAACCAAATTTTTTATGAAAGGCCATGGGGTTCTATACACACAGTGCTGACGGAAGCCCATCAGCCTTTCTAAACACAATGCCCACTGCCTCTCCCAAGCGGTTGTGGTGCTGATGTTGCCTCACACTTAAAATTGATCTGTTCCGCTCTCTTCCTCGGGCTGTCTGCGGAGAAGGCGGACGCTCCGAACCAGTATCATGGCGGCTCTCCGGCCCCTCATTAAGCCAGGATGGTCAAGAAGCGGACGTAGAAGTTCCTCTGCCACCAATCAGACCGTTATGTAAAGATTAAGGGTAACTGGCGTAAACCCAGAGGTATTGACAACAGAGCCCGCAGGAGGTTCAAGGGGCAGATCCTGATGCCCAACATTGGGTACGGTAGCAACAAGAAGACCAAACACATGCTGCCCATAGGGTTCCGCAAATTCCTGGTCCACAATGTCAAGGAGCTTGAGGTTCTGTTGATGAGTAACAAGTCCTTCTGTGCAGAAATCGCCCACAACGTCTCCTCAAAGAACCGAAAGACCATTGTGGAGAGAGTGGCACAGCTCGCCATCAAAGTGACGAACCCCAACGCCAGACTGCGCAGCAAAGAGAACGAATAAATATCTCTGTGGTTATTTGTGCTAAATAAAAGTTAAATAAACACAAAAAAAAAAAAATTTGATCTGTTCCTGTGCCTGATCCACCCAAGTTGAATCTGTCCCATCATGAGAAAGTCCCCCCAAGGAGTCCCCACTGTAACTTTGCTTCACTTTCAACTACCTCTCCCCCCGACACCCTGTGTCTCGCCATTGTCCACCACCTCCTCAGACAACACTGGTAAATCCCCACTGTCAGCACACTGAGACTGCAAAAGGTCTTGCGAATTGGGGCAGAGAATGTTCCCGGGTAGCACATCAGAGTAGGGGTGACTATGGGGTTCCAGGGAGTACGTGACCACATGCAATCTCCATCCAAAAAGTCATACTGAGGCTCACCACCATGCTTTACACTGCAATCTTATTGAAAGACAGACAATCAGGGGTTCACCGCCAGGTTGTCAGGCAGCATTTTTAAGTGGGTCACCATTACTGTGTCCCTGAAAATTGCCTTGGGGTCATCACCAGACTATTGGCCAGATTTAGAAAAAATGGTGCAATTAGGGAGCCTCAGAGGCATCCCTACATGCTGCCCCTGGTGTTTCCTATCCATTTCCAAGGTGTTTCCATCTTTTTCTGAGGTTTTCACATGCTGGGGCAAACTTGACTGTGCAGAACCTTTGGGCCCTGCAAA
>ONZH01008293.1:0-38260 GCA_900303285.1 Rhinella marina
ACTACTAGTGCCAGCCAGCCAGCCAAAGCAGGAGACAAAAAAAAAATTCTTGTAGCCCTTAGAAGGGCTGTTGGGTTCTTTGTGGGTGATTCCTGCCTAACAGAGAACTAAATGCAGGCCCTAACACTCTCCCTGAAACGCAGTAGCTCTATCCCTAACGACATCCAGACGGCATCTGAGCCGAGCACCGCGGCCAGTCGGTAGTATATTCCAGGGTCACCTGATCAGGCCAGCCAACCCCTGCTATCGACATGTAAGGGCCCCATGTGATGCTGGGTGTACCGCAGAGTCTCCTGGCTTGTGATTGGCTGAGTTTATAGGCGCCAAAAATGCACGATGCGGAAGTTGCCATTTTCTCGAGCATGGCGAGATACTCGTCCGAGCAGCGAGCACTTACGAGTACCCTAATACTCGAACGAGCACCAAGCTCGGACGAGTATGCTCGCTCATCTCTAATCAGGAGTCTTCTATTATACACTGCCTAAGCCAGTAATCTAAAAAATGGATCTTTTATGGTGGTTATCAAAATTATACTACATTTTGGAATTTAGCACTAAAGAAAAGGTCAGAAGTTATAATAGATATACTGGTGCATATCAATAAATTAAAATATAATTGAAAAGTTAATTATTTTCAGTAATACAATTCAAAAAGTGAAACTCATAATATAGATTCATTACACACAGAGTGATCTATTTCAAGTGTTCATTTCTTTATTGTTGATGATTATGGGTTATAGATAATGAAAACTAGAGATGAGCGAGCATACTCGTCCGAGCTTGGTGCTCGTTCGAGTATTACGGTACTCGTAAGTGCTCGCTGCTCAGACGAGTATCTCGCCATGCTCGAGGAAATGGCAACTTCCGCATTGTGCATTTTTGGCGCCTATAAACTCAGCCAATCACAAGCCAGGAGACTCTGCGGTACACCCAGCATCACGTGGGGCCCTTACATGTCGATAGCAGGGGTTGGCTGGCCTGATCAGGTGACCCTGGAATATACTAGTGACTGCCATCGGTGCTCGGCTCAGATGCTGTCTGGATGTCGTTAGGGATAGAGCTGCTGCCATTCAGGGAGAGTGTTAGGGCCTGCATTTAGTTCTTTGTTAGGCAGGAGTGATCTCAAAAGAACCCAACAGCCCTTCTAAGGGTTACAAGACATTTTTTTTTGTCTCCTGACTTGGCTGGCTGGCTGGCACTAGTAGTGCAGCTATCGCCATATATAACCCTTTTTTTTTATTGTTATATCTCAGTGATACAAATCCATTTCACACAGCTGCGTGGAACCATTCTGTGTGTCACAGTTCAGCTGTCCCTCACTACAATCCGTATTTTCTGTCCAGGTGACACTTTCTGTACGTCACTTAATCCAACAAGGTCTTTTGCTCTCACGTATACAGCTAGATCACAAAAATCTATGTGCGACATTTGTCTGGGTCGCAGTCAAAATAGCCACCGTCAGCAGGGTGTGAGTTACCTCTACAATAGTTTCTGCACGTCACGTTCGAAAAAAAACAAAACTAGAAAAAAAAAATTAAAAAAAAATATGTATTAAAAAAATAGTTTCTTTGTTGTTTTAGCTCAGTGATACGAATCAATTTCACACAGCTGCGTGGAACCATTCTGTGTGTCACAGTTCAGCTGTCCACTCACTACAATCCATATTTTCTGTCCAGGTGACACTTTATGTACGTCACTTAATTAAACCAGACTGAACAAGTTTGTGGGTTTCAGTACAGCAGGCCCATTTATTTTATTTTTTTTTATATAATAAACTTATATACAGAAAATGTTGAACCCCAGGGCTAAGGGTCGAGGACGAGGACGTGGGCGTGGGCATTCAATTACTGCAGGGGCAGAGGCCGTGGTCCTGGGCAGATTGAGACAGTACCTGCTGATGAGGGAGCAGGGGAACGCCGCAGAGCTACACTCCCTAGCTTTGTCTCAACTTACAGGACACGTGGTAGAGGACTGTTGAAACCACAACAGTGCGAACAGCTGATGTCGTGGTTTGCGGACAATGCTTCAAGTAATTTGTCCACCAGTCAGTCTTCCACGCAGTCCACCCACGTTACCCAAGGGAGCACTCCTCTGGCTCCTCCATCTCAACCTCCTTCCCCCCAGTCTGCCCCCTCCCAGGAAAATTTGGAATGCGATCCGGCATACTCTGAGGAACTGTTTTCTGGACCCTTCCCAGAGTCACAAACCACTTCTAAGGTTGCTGCTGACCTCGTTCCCGATGCCCAAGTTTTCCAACTGTCGCAGTCTGTGGGTGATGATGATGATGATGATGACAATGTTGACTTAGTGAAAGAAGTTTGTAAAGAGGTGTCGGACGATGAGGAGTCACGGTTGTCAGACAGTGGTGAAGTTGTTTTCAGGGCAGGAAGTCCGAGGGGGGAGCAGACTGAGGGGGAGCAGACTGAGGAATCGGAGGATGACGAGGTGACTGACCCAAGCTGGGTTGATAAGCCGAGTGAAGACAGTGCTTCTGAGGCGGAGGCGAGTGCTGCACCAGAACAGGTTGGAAGAGGCAGTGGTGTGGCCAGAGGGAGAAGCAGGGCCAGAGCTGGTGCATCAGCAGCAACTGTTTCACGTAGTGAAGCTCCCGTGGCGAGGCCTAGATGTTCGCAAGTCTGGAGGTTCTTTAAAGAAAGTGAGGATGACCGACGGATTGTGGTGTGCAACCTGTGCCACACCAGGATCAGCAGGGGTGCCACCACTACTAGCCTAACCACCACCAGCATGCGCAGGCATATGAGTGCTAAACACCCCACTCAATGGAACCAAGGCCGTTCACCACCTCCTGCGGGTCACACCACTGCTCCTTCCCCTGTGTCACTCGCTGCCTCTGCTAGTCAACCCCCTGCCCAGGACCCCGACACGAGCACCCTCCGCCGGAAAACCACACCTTCGCCTCCACGATCCTCCACAGTGTCCACCAATGTGTCCCAGCGCAGCGTTAAGCTTTCTTTACAGCAGACACTGGAGCGCAAGAGGAAATACAGTTCCACCCACCCACATGCCCAAGCCCTCAACGTCCACATCTCCAAATTGCTGAGCCTGGAGATGCTGCCCTATAGGCTGGTAGAGACCGAGGCCTTTCGCAATCTCATGGCGGTGGCTGCCCCTCGGTATTCGGTCCCCAGCCGCCATTATTTTTCCCGATGTGCGTCCCAGCCCTACACCAGCACGTGTCACAGAACATCATCCGTGCTCTGACCAATGCTGTTTCTGAGAAGGTCCACCTAACCACGGACACGTGGACAAATGCTGCCGGGCAGGGACACTATATCTCACTGACGGCACATTGGGTTAACTTGGTGGAGGCTGGGACCGAGACTGACCCTGGGGCCGCTCATGTACTGCGCACACCGAGGATTGCGGGGCCTACCTCGGTCACGGTCTCTCAGACGTACTATGCCTCCTCCTCCGACCCCTCCTCCTCCACTGAATTACCATCCGTGGGCACGGCGCCTTCAGTCGGTAACTCTAGGCGCAGCAGCAGTGCCGTGGGTAAGCGCCAGCAGGCGGTGCTCAAACTGCTGAGCATAGGTGACAAAAGGTACACCGCCCAAGAGCTGTTACAGGGCATCACGGCGCAGACCGATGTGTGGCTGGCACCGCTGAACCTCAAGCCAGGCATGGTGGCAGCTCTGCAACTCGGCAGACTGACACATGTGCCATGCCTGGCCCACGTGTTCAATCTAATAGTTCAGCGGTTCCTCAAGACATACCTCAATCTGTCTGATTTGCTCACCAAGGTGCGCCGCATCTGTGCGCATTTCCACAAGTCCACCACAGATGCTGCCACTCTCAGGGCAGGGCAGCGCCGCCTACAACTGCCCACTCACCGACTGTTGTGCGACGTGCCCACGAGATGGAATTTGACATTAAACATGTTATCCAGAGTTTACCAGCAGCGCAGAGCGATTGTAGACTGCCAAATGTCAACTTCCACCAGAACTGGTAGTCAGGTCACTCAGATTCTTCAAGTCTACAATGAGGAGTGGACGTGGATGTCTGATATTTGCCAGGTGTTGAGCAACTTTGAGGAGTCAACACAGATGGTAAGCGGCGATGCCGCCATTATCAGCCTCACCATCCCGCTGCTTTGCCTGTTGAAAAACTCACTGCTCAGCATGAAGTCAGATGCTTTGCGCTTGTCACAAGAGATGGTGGAGGAAGATACGTCGCTTGATAGCCAGAGCACCCTCCGGTCTGTTTCTCAGCGCGTATCGGAGGAGGGGGAAGAGGATGAGGAGGAAGAGGAGGAGAATGTCGGCGAGACAGTAGAGGGTACCAGTGCTCAGTCCTTAACTCTTGAGCGTGTATGGGCTGAAGAGGAGGACTTGGAGGAGGAGGAAGAGGAGGAGGAAATGGAGAGTCAGGCCAGTGAGGAGAGGGAATTGTTACGTGTTGGGACTCTGGCGCACATGGCAGACTTCATGTTAGGCTGCCTATCCCGTGACCCTCGCGTTAGAAGCATTTTTTCAAACACCGATTACTGGGTGTTCACTCTCCTGGACCCACGGTACAAGCAGAACCTTTTCACTCTCATCCCTGCAGAGGAAAGGGGTATGAGAGTGAATAGATATCAACAGGCCCTGGTGCACAAGCTGAAACACTCCTTCCCATCTGACGCCACTAGCGGCAGAGGGCATGGTTCTGTGGGCCAAGTAGCGGGGGAGAGGAGGCGAGCAGGCAGCTTGTCCAGCACTGTCAGGGGAACGCTCTCCAAGGCCTTTGCCAGTTTTATGTCACCCCAGCAAGACACTGTCACCTGTCCCCAGTCTAGGCAGAGTAGGGGGGAGCTGTACAGAAAGATGGTGAGGGAGTACCTAGCTGACCATACCAACGTCCGTAGCGATCACTCTGCTCCATACAACTACTGGGGTTTCAAAGCTGGACACGTGGCCTGAACTGGCTCTGTACGCCTTGGAGGTGCTGGCCTGCCCTGCCGCTAGCGTGCTGTCGGAGCGGGTATTCAGTGCAGCTGGTGGTGTCATCACAGATAAGCGTACACGCCTGTCAACTGACAGGCTGACGCTTATTAAAATAAACAAAGCCTGGATTTCACCGGAATTCAAATCTTTTCCGGGGGAAAGCAGCTAAAGATTAACATTACTTATGTATCCGATTCCTCTTCTCTACTCCTCCTACTCCTCCTCCTCCTTCATGTCGTCTTTGTCGTCTTTGCCTAATGCTGACCAAAAAAACGCCATTTTTTAGAGGTCCAACTGGCACTCTTTTACCATGATTTTTCAGGAGGGCCCCCTACAGGCCCTCTCTTCAAACAATTTTTCTGGAGGTCCACCTACAGACCCTGTTTCCAAACAATTTTTCCGGAGGTCCACCTACAGGCCCTCTCTCCAAACAATTTTTCCGGAGGTCCACCTACAGGCCCTCTCTCCAAACAAATTACGTCTTTTTCCTATATAATTTACGACTGTACCGGTTGATGCTAAATTTTTAAGTTGGGGTCCTGCGTCGTCATTCACTGAATTTCACTGATCTCCTCAACGTCTCCTCAAAGAACCGAAAGACCATTGTGGAGAGAGCGGCACAGCTCGCCATCAAAGTGACGAACCCCAACACCAGACTGCGCAGCGAAGAGAACGAATAAATGTGGTTATTTGTGCTAAATAAAAGTTAAATAAACACACAAAAAAAAAATTGATCTGTTCCTGTGCCTGATCCACCCAAGCTGAATCTGTCCCATCATGAGAAAGTCCCCCCAAGGAGTCCCCACTGTAACTTGCTTCCCATACAACTGACTCACCCCCCGACACCTGTGTCTCGCCATTGTCCACCACCTCTTCAGACAACACTGGTAAATTCCCACTGTCAGCACACGGAGACTGCAAAAGGTCTTGCGAATTGGGGCAGAGAATGTTCAGGGGTAGCACATCAGAGAAGGGGTGACTATGGGGTTCCAGGGAGTATGTGACCACATGCAATCTCCATCCAAAAAGTCATACTGAGGCTCACCACCATGCTTTACACTGCAATCCTATTACTGTGGCTCACCACCATGCTTTACACTGCAATCTTATTGAAAGACAGACAATCAGGGGTTCACCGCCAGGTTGTCAGGCAGCATTTTTAAGTGGGTCACCATTACCGTGTCCCTGAAAATTGCCTTGGGGTCATCGCCAGACTATTTTTATGAAAGGCCATGGGGTTCTATACACACAGTGCTGACGGAAGCCCATCAGCCTTTCTAAACACAATTGAATCTGTCCCATCATGAGAAAGTCCCCCCAAGGAGTCCCCACTGTAACTTGCTTCCCATACAACTAACTCACCCCCCGACACCTGTGTCTCACCATTGTCCACCACCTCCTCAGACAACACTGGTAAATCCCCACTGTCAGCACACGGAGACTGCAAAAGGTCTTGCGAATTGGGGCAGAGAATGTTTTGGGGTAGCACATCAGAGAAGGGGTGACTATGGGGTTCCAGGGAGTACGTGACCACATGCAATCTCCATCTAAAAAGTCATACTGAGGCTCACCACCATGCTTTACACTACAATCTTATTACTGAGGCTCACCACCATGCTTTACACTGCAATCTTATTGAAAGACAGACAATCAGGGGTTCACTGCCAGGTTGTCAGGCAGCATTTTTAAGTGGGTCACCATTACCGTGTCCCTGAAAATTGGCGGTGATGGACCTTCGTTGCACCTAGTTGGGTGCTTCCCTAACATTTGATGGGCATGTGCCTCGCCTTTCTTGGTCTGGGTGAGCACAATTGCCATGAGGATAACCACCAGGCTGTTGCCTGAGAATTTGGGGTAATGGTGGGATTAGGCAGCCTCAGAGGCATCCATGCATGCTGCCCCTGCTGTTTCCTGTCCATTTCCGTGGTGTTTCCATCATTTTCTGAGGTTTCCAGGTTTGCACCCAGCCTTCCCTAGGCAAAGCCTTGGTCCCCTGCAAAAAAATGCTCGAGTCTCCCATTGACGTCAATGGGGTTCGTTATTCGAAACGAGCACCCGAGCATCGGGAAAAGTGCTCGCTCATCTCTACCCCTGATCATCTTGAAACATTTTGGTTTCCAGGGTAATTCTGAAATAACTTTGTTGTGAATTTACAGTATTAGCACAGTTGTCTTGGATCCTTTATATCACATGTAAAGAAGTAATCATTTGTTACAGCACAGCTTATACATTGGTAGTCTTGTTATTTTGATGTATATATTTATTTTTTGTTTTTTATGTTACTCTGTTAAATTATTGTATATCATTTCTTGGAATGGTTCTTATCTATGCTTCAGTTATATTTTGTGTTTTTATCTCTATCTGTTAAAAAAGTGACATTTACATAATTATATTTTTATACTCACTTTTATATCATATTTTTTTATTATTCTGTGCCATATAATAAATACTGGCATGTCACATTAATTTTTAGGTGGCAAACAAGCTTGAATCTATTGCTTTTTTCTTCTGTTGGTTGCTTTTTGATCATTGTGTTTTATCAAAGTTAGTGTACCATAACCTTATTTCCTCTGTAACTTCCTCCGTTAGATGGTGACAAAGTAGTACATCTTTGGTTTACAGACTAGAGAAGCTACCGTTCAATGCAAAGCTTCAACATTTAGTACCATCTCTATGCTGACAATATGCAATTATATAACTCATTCTGTGACTACTCTGCCCTCCTTCAAAACTCTATTAGGGTCATTTATCAAACTGGTGTAAAGTATAACTGGCTTAGTTGCCAAGAGCATTGAAGATGGGTCATGGCTGGGTCTTCTAGTATGCCAATGACACAAAACACACAGCCAGGGCAACTATGGAGTTGTTCTGTAAGAAAAATTTCAAGGTCCTGGAGTGGCCTAGCCAGACCTGAACCCAATCAAAAATCTCTGGAGGGAGCTAAAACTCAACGTAGGCCAGTGACAGCCACTAAACCTGAAAGATCTGGAGAAGATCTGTATGGAGGAGAGGGCTAAAATCTGTGCTGGAGTGGGTGCAAAGTTAGTCAAGAACTACATACAGGAAATGTCTGACCTCTGTAATTGCAAACAAAGGTTTCTGTACCAAATACTGAGTTCAGCTTTTCTATTGTATTAAAAACTTATTTCATGCAATAAAATGCAAATTAATTATTTAACAATCATACAATGTGATTTTCTAGTATTTTTTTACATTCTGTCATTCACAGTTGATGTGCCTATGGTGATCACAGAAATACCACTAAAACATACCTTTTAATGAGTATTTAAAAAGAAAAGGGAAACAAAAGGTTGATGTCACTTCTTAAAGACCCAGGGAGATTCAATAATGTACAGGAAAGGGGGAAGAAAATGTTCTCCCTATTCCTCTCCCTATTCCTTTAGGGTCCCTGCCTAAAAACAGAATAGCTGCCCCAATAGGGGTGCAATCCCTTTTCCAATATTATTTACATATATAGATATGGCGCCAAATATTATAATATAATATATATATATATATATAATATATTATTAAAAAAAACCTTAAAAAGGAGGGCCAAAACCTAACAAGTAGTCCATGTATGAAGAAGACCAGGGTAATCACCAACCTGGTTTCACTATACAAGGACAGGGAATACATGGATATGTGTTTTCCCGGACCTCCCTCACTGCAGGTGAAACTATATTTATGCCATATATCCAACATAATTTGTTTTGTTGTAAAATCTGGTCAACATTCCCACCCCTGATCGAAATACGGACAACCTCAATCATGGAGAATGATATTCCAGCTGATTTACCATCATGTTGTGATTGAATGTGCCTAATGTAGCTATTGGTTTATCACATCTGTTTCTAATATCACCTAAGTGTTCCAGGATTCGTACTTTAAATTCCTTACACGTCTTACCCAAATATAGGTACCCACAATGGCACTGCATAAGATACACCACCCCTGTAGTATTACAGTTGGCAAAACTTCTGGCCTGGTATACTTGTGTGCCCGAGCTATCTCTGAAGGTGTCACCTGCTTTGATGAATGTACAGGCTTTACAGTGACCGCATTCGAACGTGCCTGTTTGGCACAACAAAACATGTTGGGACATACTGTATTTGGACATTAGTGTGCATATGGGTCATTGAACATGTTGGTTATGTGTTCATGACCACTGTATATGTTAGGATTATGATAAGGTCTGATCGATTAGACTCCGACCTACTGACTTTGAATTGATTCTTTGGATGACACTTATCTGATGTTGTAGTGATGGGACTTCTCTCTGTGTCAGGGACACACTAGGGTTACTAGAAGGTTCCTGACACAGAATCGCACCCCTATCGGGGCGGCTATTCCGTTTTTAGGCAGGGACCCTATAGGAATAGGGAGAGGAATAGGGAGAACATTTTCTTCCCCTTCCCTGTACATTATTGAATCTCCTTGGGTCTTTAAGAAGTGACACCAACCTTTTGTTTCCCTTTGTGGAGGGCAACTAAAGTCATAACTGGAAATGGAGGACTACAGTACCCAGAAAGATTATCAAAATTAGGCTTATTCACTTTAGAAAAAAGACGACTGAGGGGAGATCTAATAACTATGTATAAATATATCAGAGGTCAGTACAGAGATCTCTCCCATGATCTATTTATCCCTAGGACTGTGACTGTGACGAGGGGACATCCTCTGCGTCTGGAGGAAAGAAGGTTTGTACACAAACATTGAAGAGGATTTTTTACGGTAAGAGCAGTGAGACTATGGTACTCTCTGCCTGAGGAGGTGGTGACGGTAAGTTCACTAAAAGAGTTCAAGAGGGGCCTGGATGCATTTCTGGAGAGTAATAATATTACAGGTTATAGATACTAGAGATGGGTCGTTGATCCAGGGAGTAATTCTGATTGCCTGATTGGAGTCGGGAAGGAATTTTTTTCCCTAAAGTGGGGAAAATTGGCTTCTACCTCACAGGGTTTTTTTGCCTTCCTCTGGATCAACTTGTTGGAAAACAGGCCGAACTGGATGGACAGATGTCGAAGATGTAGAAGAGCCAAGGGAGCACACTTGGCTATTTCTGGAACTTCCAAAGGTGAATGGAGAAGAGGCAGTGCTTTCACTGTGCGTACTCCATTCACTTCTTGCTCTCTCTCTCTGATGTTTTCAGAACTCCCATAGAAGTGAATTGAGAGAGCACACGTTGCATGTGTAGTATGCTTTCCTAGCACACACATATGTGTTTCTCAACAATATATATGGGTTGTCTAAGGAGTACTCTTTTTCATGGAGAGCCCATGGTGCACCAAGTACATGGGAGCAGTATTATATGCCAGGCAGTGCCACTCTGGGTTGTTGGGAAATATATTCAAATTAGCTTTCCTAAAATCCCGCAGATGTTAGACATGATAACTTGCATGTATTTGCAGGATGTTGAAGTTCTTTTGTTCTACTATTTATATTATGGAGACCAGTTGATACACATGGGGGGATGGGGGAGCCAGATCAGAGGTGGGACATTTATGGCCTAACTCAACAACATTTATGCCAGAAAACTGATGCACATTACACCACAAATCTACACAAGTAGTGCGCCTCTTAATATATTGGTCAGATCTTCTTCCAGCAAAGTTTTTACTAAGATTAGTGTTAGCTAGCCTTAAATAAATAACTCTTAATATGTTTTTCAAACTTTAACTTACAGTAATTCAAATAGCAGGTTTTTTTTATTAGAGCTTTATGAATTATATAAATACATAAATAAAAGCCGTCTTCTTGATGCTTAAATTTCCCCACAGGAGGTTTCATATAACATTACTTCACTTTTAACCAAAACACAAGACTAAGGATTTTTCTGAGGATTTTCAATTCAGTAGGACCCTCATTGGAGCTCTTCTTGCTTACAAAGAAAATCAAAGAGAATAAATCATGATCACACATTGCTTTACCACGTGGCTTCAAAGCACATCAGTTACAGCATTGAGATAGCATCAACTGAGAACTGCAAGCACGTCACTGTTTTATGCAAGAGGTTAATTAAAACATTCATCAAAGACTTCTAAACTGATCCATCTGGGGCTTCATCCTTTTTAATTACTATTTTTCTCACATATCCTTGAAAAACCATAAGTAACACACAAGCTTACTGGTGTCTGCTAAAACCTGTTGTCTGCTGAACAATCAAGATTTTATTTTTTGTGAATATTTACCTTTTAACCATAAAATATTTCAATTTGTTAAGGTATCTTATTGAAAGTTTTTGTCATGCATTTGCTTAATTTGACTGCCTTTTTATTATGATAAGTATTTTGACTTTACTTGTATCAGGTTTGTAACAAACCATAACAAATCATAGATATACAAAGTAGCATATCTTTATGGAAAGTGTACAATTGAGACACATATGTAGATAATCTCCTTTCAGATATGTATGAAATATAATTTATATGAATATAATTTTTGGAACACTTAGTAACATAGTAACATAGTTTATAAGGCTGAAAAAACACATCTGTCTATCCAGTTCAGCCTGTTATCCTGCAAGTTGATCCAGAGGAAGGCAAAAAAAAAATCCCTGTTGAGGTAGAAGCCAATTTTCCCCACTTTAGGTGAAAAATTTCTTCTCGACTCCAATCAAGCAATCAGAATAACTCCCTGGATCAACAAGCCATCTTTACTAACTATAGCATGTAATACTATTACATTCCAGAAATGCATCCAGGCCCCTCTTGAACTCTTTTTTAGTTAATTCACCATCACCACCTCCTCAGAGATTTCCATAGTCTCGCTACTCTTACCATAAAGAATCCTCTTCTATGTTTGTGTACAAACCTTCTTTTCTCCAGATGCAGAGAATGTCCCCTCATCACAGTCCTGCGGATAAACAGATGATGGTAGAGATCTCTTTACTGACCCCGATATATTTATACATAGTTATTAGATCTCCCCTCAGTCGTCTTTTTTTCTAAAGTGAGTAGCCCTAATTTTGATAATCTTTCTCGGTACTGGAGTCCACCCATTCCTGTTATTACTTTAGTCACCCTTCTCTAAACCCACTCCAGCTCTTCTATGTCTGCCTTGTTCATAGGAGCCCAGAACTGTACACAGTACTACATGTGTGGTCTAACTAGTGATTTGTAAAGTGGCAGGACTATATTTTTATCTGGGCATCTATGCCCCTTTTGATGCAACCCATTATCTTATTGACCTTGGCAGCAGCTGCCTGACACTGGTTTCTATAGCTTAGTTTGCTGTTCACTAAAATTCCTAGGTTCTTTTCCATGTCAGTGTTACCCAGTGTTTTACCATTTAGTATGTACTAGTGACTTGCATTATTGCTTCCTATGTGCATAACCTTACATTTGTCAGTGTTAAACCTCATCTGCCACTTCTCTTCCCAAACCTCTAATCTAGCCAGATCCATCTGTAGCAGTATACTGTTCTCTTCCATGTTAATTACTTTACACAGCTTAGTGTCATCTGCAAAAATTGATATTTTACTGTGCAAGCCTTCTACAAGATCATTAATAAATATATTGAAGAGAATAGGGCCCAATACTGACCCCTGTGGTACCCCACTAATGACAGTGACCAAATACAGTGTGTACCGTTAATAACCACCCTCTGTTTTCTATCACGGAGCCAGTTACTTACCCACATAAAGACATTTTCTCCCAGTCCAAGCATTCTCATTTTATATACTAATTTTTTATTTGGCACAGTATCAAATGCTTTGGAGAAGTCAATATATACGACATCTATTGATTCATCACAGTCAAGTCTAGAACTTACCTCCTCATAGAAACTGATTAAATTAGTTTGAAATGACCGATTCCTCATGAATCAATGCTGATATGGCGTCATTTGCTTATTTTCATTGAGGTACTCCAAGATAGCATCTCTTAGAAAACCTTCGAACAGTTTACCCACGACAAATGTTAAACTTACTGGCCTATAGTTCCAGGCTCTGAGTCCTAAACTATCGGCAGATCGACAGATTTGATTGCAGGTTTTGAATATTTGTTGCCATCATTGGTGTATTGGGGGACAAGACCACCATATGTGGGGAAAGGTGCCACTTTCCTTTAGGCATCTCCATCAAGTGTCGGAGGCGGATGAGGAATATAAGCAATATAATTGTCAGAGGTTTTATACCAGCTTGTGATAATTTTATATTCATTTTCCTGAATCCTTGTGGAGATATAAGAATAGACTCTACTTCTGTGCCTGTAAATATACAGCCCAGGTCATTTTCCCAAAGTCTAATAAAGGTTTGGTTAGTACTGAGGGCTGGGCATCGTAGACTGGTATATAGTTGTAAAGTGAGCTTAAGGGCATTAGAAACATTGCTAATCAAACTCAAACAGACTTGGGGACAAGACAGGTTTCCCAACGCAATATGTTGGCATATGTATGATCAAAGATAGTGTAGGGAATTGAGATGGGGCTGCTTAATACCGAACATTTGGCCTAGATCTTCTACGTTAAGGATACAAGTCTCCCGGAAAAAGTCTCTCACCTAAAAAGCCTTCTGGACATCTGCCAAGTCAGCAGTCTTCCCCATGATTGTGTCGCCTACTGAACCAGACTAAGGGACCTTTTTAAAGGCTTAGGAAGCCTTTGCAGGTATTTTGGGTTAATTATTCTAATTTTCTAAGATAATAAATTTTGGGTTTTCTTTGGCTGTAAGCCATAATCATCAACATTAACAGAAATAAACACTTGAAAAAGTTCACTCTGTTTGTAAATGTGTGTTTCACTTTTTAAACTGAATTACTGAAAAAAAAAACTTTTTGATGATATTCTAATTTATTGAGATGCACTTGTACTTACTAATGTGGATTACAGAAGAAAGGAGAAAGAAAAAAATACAATACAACAGTATTGGCTTGATAATTGGTTTGTATAAAATAACCTTAAGTGTAGAAAAGTGTTTGTAATCTAGCTGCATAGTAACAGTGTAGGTCCTTTCTTGAAAATAGTTTAGAATTTAAAATGAAAAATAAAGTTCTTAAATATAAAGTAAAGGTTTGAGTTTGCTGACAGCATCAACAGTTAAAAATCCTGAGAAACTCCTAACAATTGTGCACACAGATTGGCTAATATTGTCTTTCTTTGTGTTAAGTGGTCTCCCAAAAATTGTTTCAATACCATTATGTTGATTAGTGCAATAAAATTTTCATTACTAAGTGTTATCCAAAAATCTACAGGGACTACTTTGAACAAAGAAACTTTACTTTTAAAGGGAAGCTGATTCAAATTTTAAATTCCATTTGCACGCTAGACACTGCACCATTAATAATGCTGTAATTTATTGGCTCTTTTAACAGGAAGCATTACTTATTGAGTGATTTTTAACATTTTTTGTATAGGTGGGAAGTAATTTATGTATTCTTCCTGGCTCTGTGTGGTAAGCACATCTTCTTTCTAACATTTCAGCTTATTTAAGCTTATTTTATTTGCTAAAAAAAATCACAGGACCACACCTGCCAGCAAATTTGTACCAATGAAACTGGCTAATCTTTTGCATGTGTGCTTGGCAGCTGATGGCATCTTTGTTGGTCCCATGTTCATATGTTCCCACATTGATGAGAAAAAGTTAAATTTATATACAGTACAGACCAAAAGTTTGGACACACCTTCTCATTCAAAGAGTTGTCCGTATTTTCATGACTATGAAAATTGTAGATTCACACTGAAGCCATTAAAACTATGAATTAACACATGTGGAATTATATACTTAACAAAAAAGTGTGAAACAACTGAAAATATGTCTTATATTCTAGGTTCTTCAAAGTAGCCACATTTTGCTTTGATTACTGCTTTGCACACTCTTGCCATTCTCTTGATGAGCTTCAAGAGGTAGTCACCTGAAATGATTTTCACTTCACAGGTGTACCCTGTCAGGTTTAATAAGTGGGATTTCTTGCCTTATAAATTGGGTTGGGACCATGAGTTGTGTTGGGCAAAAGTCAGGTGGATACACAGCTGATAGTCCTACTGAATAGACTGTTAGAATTTGTATTATGGCAAGAAAAAAGCAGCTAAGTAAAGAAAAACGAGTGGCCATCATTACTTTAAGGAATGAAGGTCAGTCAGTCCGAAAAATTGGGAAAACTTTAAAAGTGTCCTCAAGTGCAGTCGCAAAAACCATCAAGCACTACAAAGAAACTGGCTCACATGAGGACCGCCCTAGGAAAGGAAGACCAAGAGTCACCTCTGCTGCGGAGGATAAGTTCATCCGAGTCACCAGCCTCAGAAATCGCAGGTTAACAGCAGCTCAGATTAGAGACCAGGTCAATGCCACACAGAGTTCTAGCAGCAGACACATCTCTACAACAACTGTTAAGAGGAGACTGTGTGCAGCAGGCCTTCATGGTAAAATAGCTGCTATGAAACCACTGCTAAGGACAGGCAAGCAGAAGAGACTTGTTTGGGCTAAAGAACAGAAGGAATGGACATTAGACCAGTGGAAATCTGTGTTTTGGTCTGATGAGTCCAAATTTGAGATCTTTGGTTCCAAACACCGTGTCTTTGTGCGACGCAGAAAAGGTGAACGGACGGACTCTACATGCCTGGTTCCCACCGTGAAGCCTGGAGGAGGAGGTGTGATGGTGTGGGGGTGCTTTGCTGGTGACACTTTTGGGGATTTATTCAAAATTGAAGGCATACTGAACCAGCATGGCTACCACAGCATCTTGCAGCGGCATGCTATCCCATCCAGTTTGCATTTAGTTGGACCATCATTTATTTATCAACAGGACAATGACCCCAAACACAC
The DNA here is from genome assembly GCA_900303285.1 of Rhinella marina. NCBI lineage: Eukaryota > Metazoa > Chordata > Amphibia > Anura > Bufonidae > Rhinella > Rhinella marina. The sequence continues at coordinate 15,708 of ONZH01008293.1, forward strand.
CTTCAGGCTGTGTAAGGGCTATTTGACCAAGAAGGCGAGTGATGGGGTGCTACGCCAGATGACCTGGCCTCCACAGTCACCAGACCTGAACCCAATCGAGATGGTTTTGGGTGAGCTTGACCGCAGAGTTAAGGCAAAAGGGCCAACAAGTGCTAAGCATCTCTGGGAACTCCTTCAAGACTGTTGGAATACCATTTCAGGTGACTACCTCTTGAAGCTCATCAAGAGAATGCCAAGAGTGTGCAAAGCAGTAATCAAAGCAAAAGGTGGCTACTTTGAAGAACCTAGAATATAAGACATATTTACAGTTGTTTCACTTTTTTGTTAAGTATAAAATTCCACATGTGTTAATTCATAGTTTTGATGCCTTCAATGTGAATCTACAATTTTCATAGTCATGAAAATACAGAAAACTCTTTGAATGAGAAGGTGTGTCCAAATTTTTGGTCTGTACTGTGTATATATATATATATATATATATATATATATATATATATATATATATATTATATAAAAACCAATTAGCAGTTGCAGAGAGAGAGCTGAGCCTGATGGTGTAACGGCAACACCCCTGTTGCATCAAGATGCTAATGAGCATAAATTAAAACATAATTTTTCTCAGCAATGCGGGCAGATATGAACATGGGACCAACACAGATGCCTTCAGCTGTCAAGTGCACATGCAACAGGTCAGCCAGTGTCAATAGGTACAAACCTGCTGACAGATGCCCATTAAAATGTATTTAGTGTTACTGTATATAGTAAACATATTTGGGTAGATTTACTAAGCCTGTAAAAAGTGGATATTTATACTACCTGCCTTGACCTACACTAGATTTATCACAGTGACTAAGGCTGGATAATACATGTGGTGCAAGGATAGACAATTTTGTCTAACTCCATACCAACTATTGATTTGATCACTTTGAGACAGAATTTCATAACAAATTATGGCACAATTTTGGGGCCATACATTGAATCTTAGGTTACACCCACTTTCTTTGAAAAAAGTCGGAGAACCCTAGTTTTGCCAAACTGCACCAAAAGTGCTCCAATTTATCTCACTTCTTAGACAGCTTTTAGGCGCAAATACTTTAGTAAATCTGTTCCATTGAGCTAAGGCAAAGTTCCAGGGCCAACACAAGTGGTTGAACCGAGAATCTGTTGGCAATGTTCCAGGGCCAACACAAGTGGTTGAACCGAGAATCTGTCTAAAAAGTAGCATACGTTGATTGACAGGTTAGACGATTGTTATCTGACGACAGGCATAGTGGGTACAATTTTGGTAACAAAAACAATATTGTTTTGTAGGGCCACTTGTAGCCATAGAGATACTCTCCACTAATCCATCTAACTGGCTGCAGTTTGATATAAGCTAGCCAGTTATATATCACAAACAGGCTGTGCCTCCCACTGACTTGCATTTAAAAAAAATAAAAAAAATTACACAGTATATGCTTTTCAGCATTAAAAAAATGTAGCTGCTTTCTCAGTACAGTTCAGGCAAAGGGATACCAACTAATACTAGTCAAAATGAAATTCTTCTGGTCTATTTGGCTAATCACATACCGTATACTGTATATTAGTAGAGTTTCCAGTTGTATAACAAACTAGCCTTAGTTTGTCAGGCTGGCACTTAGAGTGGTTGTCCAGCTTTTTAAACATTTTTGGTTGACCTTACTCCATGCTGCTCCCTACAGCTCCCTACTGCTCGGTTTTGTCTTAGGTCAACTGATACATTCGACGCACTCCAGTCCCCTCTTTTAAACTGGGGGTCACATGAGCCACTGCAGCCAATAACTGGCAGCAATGGTGCCATGCCCCCCAAGTGACCTACTGATGTGTCGCTTGGGGGACACATAACTGCTGGAGCCAGTCATTGGCTGCAGCAGCACATGGGCAACCCCTTTAAATCCCCATGAAATCTGACGTTTTTCTGAGCCAATGATACTGTAGTCCCCTAGGGCTATCATAGTGTCTCAAATCTTTAAATCAGTTTATGTCAGTTTTGTGTTGACCAAGAAAACTGCAATCCAAGGAGCAGAACATTTTCCTCAACAATTTGTAACTTTTCACAGCACTTGTCAGGTTTGAAAAGTGTAGAGAAAAGTAGGTGCAGGCATGGTTAATTGGGATTTGGTGTTAACTACAATTTTTAGACAGATTTACTGTTTTAATAACAGAGCTAGAAAGTGACGCAACATTTGGCAAAAATCTACCTCTGCTAAAAACAGGCATAAGTTTTATTTCTTAACGTTAAGAGAGTCCAAAATGTGTCAATCACACAGTAGTGCAATTCACTGAAACTAACTCTTTTCAATGACTAGCTTATAAACACCAAACTTATTAAATGGGTTGTCACACAACAATTATTCCCAATCCACAGGATAGGAGATATTTGATTCCTGGGGTCCAACTGCAATTTGCTCACTGCAAAGCATTGGAAGTGTTAATGTCACTGTATTTCATTGCATTCATGTATCACATGTTCCATAGACTGTGTATGGAGTGGGAGGCTCCCTAGTCACTAGGCAGGGCTGGCACCACCCCTTCCTCTCGAAGAGTGCCTGGTGAGCTGCAGACATGTTAACAGCTAGACAGCAGCATGGAGCAGAGACACATGGAACCTCCCTCTCCAGTGGACTACCCGCCATAAAAGTGACACCAGCCCTCAAGATAAAGATCTTGCAAAAGGTTTGGCGGTCTCATCAAAATAGAATTGCAGAACACTTTGTCAGAGAAAGGTAAACACTCCTATTTCCAGTCTACAGACAACTCTGCATGTGGTGGGAGAGTAACAAACTTCTGGCTTTGCATAGTATAAAACAGGACAGAAAGGATCCACTGTCCAGAGACTATATTTCATTAAGGATACTGGGTTATCAAAGTATATCCAGAGAGAAAGAGCTGCATGAGGAGAGACTCCCTACTGATCCATAACCCCTGGTAATGCGACCACAACCGTCATAACAGGATGCAATGCTCTGTTTTTCCCTGCTGAGGGAGAGTGCTGGGGAAGATTAGTAGTGGGCTGATTAGCTTAGCTGCTCTATTACTTGTACTAGTGTTTCTGACTAAATGAGTGCTACGTCATGGACCTATTAGGTTCTGATCCAGAGATTTGGCACTCTTTAAATCTCTTCCTGGTCATACACTATTGCCGGTCATAGTCTTTGGACTCACTAGCTGCATTCCTGGTTCTTGTTCCTGTACTTTATTGGATTGCTTGTGCTTCTGACCTTGATTTGTCTTCTGACCACTCTCTGTCTCTGATTTGGTACTTCACAGCCTGTCTCGTTCTGATCCATTTACTAACAATCAGGTATTGGTGTTGTGTTTATCTGTCTTTGTTTGTTGTCCGTCTCTGCACTTAAATAGAATAGGGACCATCGACCAGTTGTGGTATAGCTATCTAGGGATTGTACTGCAAGTAGGTATGGAAAATAGGCTGGGTTCTAGCCTTAAGGCTCACTGTTCTTATCTGTCCCTATCTACAGTCATTACACTAAGCAAGACAACCCTCAGTACCAGAGAGTGCCCCATATGCAAGAAACGTGCACCCTTCGCAGGTAGAGTCAGAAATGTGAGTATTACTACTTCCATCCAGCCATACATTCATGCATGCTCCTGTGGAAAGCTGCACAACTGCTGCAGCCCCTGATGATCATGAGAACGGGGGCCCAGTGTTCTTTCATTTAAATGTGGCTGTCACGCATGCGCACTGCTGCTCCATTCAACTCTATGGACTATAGTCTATTACAAAGTCTCAGCTAGGCAGTCCCACATAATTGACTAGAGCAGCAGTGCGCATATGTAACCACTGGTCCTTTCTAACAGGGGAACACATTAGGTTCTTGTGACCATCAAGGGCTGAAGTGGTTGGACCTCAACTGATCAAACACTTATCCCTGCATAGGGGAAAAGTGTTTTTCATCAGTGAATCCTTTTTTTTTTCCTTAGGTGCTCTTTGAGCAGATTTTCAAGAAGTTAGAATGAAGAAATCTTTAGCTGTAACACAGATTTTCCAAACTTTTTTTCTACACAATACTATAATAGTTCAAAGGTATATCCATTTGTAAAATTGTTACAATGTAGTGAAAGAAAAGCATCCTTTTCAGTGGCAGCTTATTCCACAAATTCAAAGTTAACCTGCTATGAAAGGAATAGTACGTTGAAAAGCCGTAGGAAAAATCTGTATCCAATGCTGATGAAGAACAAGCGGCCATTTGTCTCATTTTTCCATCATATTATTTAACATGCTTGAGAGTTAAAATAATCCCATAACAAGAGAAATTGAAGGCAGAGCTAATGGGGCACTGAAGTGTTATACTTTAGAGAGGAAATAAGCATAAATTTAGATTGATATAGCTCCCCTGAGAATGCAGTATGATACTTTAGGGTAAAGTATAAAATCAAAGCAGGAAAAAACTTGATACTTTGAAGATACATATCAAGAATCTTGCAAACAATAACCAAGAGCCAAAATAAATGGCCTATATTGTGCTGGTCACAGTATAACAATGATACAGCACTGACACAGTACAGTGGGAAAAAAAGTATTTAGTCAGCCACGAATTGTGCAAGTTCGCCCACTTAAAAATATGATAGAGGCCTGTAATTGACATCATAGGTAGACCTCAACTATGAGAGACAAAATGAGAAAACAAATCTAGAAAATAATAATGTCTGATTTTTAAGGAATTTATTTGCAAATTATGGTGGACAATAAGTATTTGGTCACCTACAAACAAGCAAGATGTCTAGCTCTCACAGACCTGTAACTTATTCTGTAAGAGGCTCCTCTGTCCTCCACTCATTACCTGTAGTAATGGCACCTGTTTGAACTTGTTATCAGTATAAAAAACACCTGTCCACAACCTCAAACAGTCACACTCCAAACTCCACTATGGTGAAGACCAAAGAGCTGTTGAAGAACACCAGAAACAAAATTGTAGACATGCACCAGGCTAGGAAGACTGAATTTGCAATAGACAAGCAGTTCGGTGTAAAGAAATCAACTGTGGGAGCAATAATTAGAAAATGGAAGACATAGAAGACCACTGATAATCTCCCTCGATCAGGGGCTCCACGCAAGATCTCACCCCATGGGGTCAAAATGATCACAAGAACTGTGAGCAAAAATCCCAGAACCACACGGGGGGACCTAGTGAATGACCTGCAGAAAGCTGTGACCAATGTAACAAAGGCTACTGTTAGTGCCAGACGTGTCCCCCTGCTTAAGCCAGTACATATCCAGGCCCATCTGAAGTTTGCTAGAGAGCATTTAAATGTTCCAGAAGAGTATTGGGAGACTGTCATACGGTCAGATGAAACCAAAATAGAACTGTTTGGTAGAAACACTGTGTTTGGAGGAGAGTGAATGCTGAGTCGCATTCAAAGAACACCATACCTACTGTGAAGCATGGGGGTGGCAACATCATGCTTTGGGGCTGTTTCTCTGCAAAGGAACCAGGACGACTGATCCGTGTACATGAAAGAATGAATGGGGCCATTTATCGTGAGATTTTGAGTGCAAACTTCCTTCCATCAGCAAGGGCATTGAAGATGAAACGTAGCTGGGTCTTTCAGCATGACAATGATCCCAAGCACACTGCCAGGGCAATGAAGGAGGGGCTTTGTAAGAAGCATTTCAAGAATCTGGAGTGGCCTAGCCAGTCTCCAGATCTGGAGGTAGTTGAAAAGTCAGTGTTGCCCAGCGACATACCCAAAACATGACTGCTGTAGAGGAGATCTGCATGGAGGAATGGGCCAACATACCAGCAACATTGTGTGCCAACATTGTAAAGACTTACAGAAAAGGTTTGACCTTAGTCATTGCCAACAAAGGATATATAACAAAGTATTGAGATGAACTTTTGTTATTGACTAAATACTTATTTTCCACCATAATTTCCAAATAAATATTTTAAAAATCAGACAATGTGATTTTCTGGATTTGTTTTTGTAAAAGGGGATATTAATTATTGGTATTTTGGGATGTACCAATAATTAATATACATAAATAGGCGTAACCCGCTTCCGCTAGTTCCGCCTATTTATATCTATGTAAATACCTACTGCCTTTCACACAACCTAGAAGGGACTCAAAATACACGTTACAAAACAATAAACACTGCACACTGTATTATAAATAATAACAATATTTATTAATTATTAACAATACAGTACACCAAAACCTGACTACGCTGCACAATCCCGTTTAACTCCAACCACAATACTAACTACACGCACATACACACAGATAGATAGCCGCCCTCCCCAACCTAATCTATATTACTGTCCCTAGGAAAGCAAAGGGTTAACTTACAACAGGGGATAATTATGGTATTGGCAGGGAAGGGGTTAATGGTATAGGGTTGTTCAGGGGTTGCTGCAGGGTAGGGGTTAATTCAAGGGGCAATCAGGGGTTGTGGCAGGGAAGGAGTTAATGGTATATGGTGATCAGGGGTACCACAGGGCAGCAGTAGGGCAGGGGTCAAATCAGGGCAGGGTACCACAGGGAGCAGGGGTTGTTGGTGGCAGGGCAGCAGGGGTTAATGCAGGGCACCAGGGGTAATGCAGGGAGCAGGGATTTAGGAGGGGTTGTTGGTGCAGGGCAGCAGGGGTTAATGCAGGGCACCAGGGGTTAATGGCAGGGCAGGAGAAAGAAGGAGTTAATCATTGGTGGTTCAGGGGGTCAGGGTTACTCAGCCAATCCCAAGGGGGGGTTTGCTCGTCGTCTAGGGAGATCCTCGCTTGCTCGTTAGTCCAAGGGGGAGATTCTTCTGCTCGTTGTCCAGGGGATGATTCTTCTTTGGGGAGGCACGGCTCAACTAAAGAGCGCAGCGCGATCGGGTTATTTAAACCCGGTTGCGCTCGCTCCCGTGCTCCCGCGCTGCCGGCGAGCGAGCGTGCCGGCAGCATGTGCACGAGTGCCGGCACGGTGCTATGACGTCACCGCGCTGGCCCGCGCTGTTTCCCGGGCAGAGGATCTCTTTGATCCTCCGCCTGGGGAGCGCTTTGTATCTCCGGCGCTTGTAATTACAAGCGCCGGAGGTACACGCTAGACAGAGACAGGGAAACCTATTGTTTCCCTGTCCTGTTAATTGCCCCCAGCAGCGCTGAGGGTAATTAACAGAAGGGACAGAAGATCATATCGATCTTCTGTCCCTTTGAAGTACCTGGGACTGGACTAATTAGTCCAGTCCCATGTCTCCAGCTATCCCCAGCAGATGGGCCATTGTCCATCTGCTGGGGGCTATGGGGGGGGGGCACCCTGGTTATGACATGTATATAGATACATGTACATAACTGGGGATCATGTACATGCATCTATATACTACTGGATAATATTAGGGATATATATGAGGAAAGGGGGCAATATATATATATGGGGCCTAAACAGGGGGACATTATATAAAGGGGCAATTATATAAATATATATATAGACATAGGTGCATGTTAATGGGGGCACATGCACACATATCTATATATATACATACAGTTAGAGCACCTGGTGGATATCCACATCCACCAGGGCTTTAGGCCCATGTAGCCATGGGGCCATAGGCCCTAAATTTGGGGCCACCCATATATGCATATACATATGGGTATATGCATATATTGTAGCCGGCACCCACACTTCCTTCTATCCTTCTACAGTTTTCTCATTTTGTCTCTCATAGTTGGTCTACCTATGATGAGGTCTACCTCTCTCATCTTTTTAAGTGGGAGAACTTGCACAATTGGTGGCTGACTAAATACTTTTTTCCCCACTGTATACATATACTGACCGTAAATCAATCTCAGATACAATACTTTGTAGTCAGTTAAAATGGTTGTCCAGGCATTGTGCAGGTATTGCAACTCAGCATCATTCATGTCAATAAGGCTGAGCTGCAATTCTCTGCACTGGGCTGCTCCAATCCTTTTAGGTTTTTGGCTTTTTTGGGGGTGGGCAACCATGCAACCTCATTATCAGCAAGTGAAGTCATATCCTTGCTACATGGTAGCTATGAATCCAATACCTCTTTAAAGCACATCTTGAATGGAGGACTCTTCTTTTCCTATCACTGTATGTTTAAATCCTATGTAAGGGCTTGTTCACATCACCGTTAGGGATACCGTTTAGGCTTAACGATGTTATAACGGAAAGAAACGGAATCCCTAGGACGGACATCAAAACGGACACCTTTAAGAGGCATTCCGTTTTGATCCGTTATAATAGAAGCCTATGGGAAAGCATAACGGATCCGTCTGGATGCCGTTATGCTGGACGGAAACCAAAGTTCTGTCGACAGCTAAATGGTCACTTAACTATCATTTCCCCTACAACAAAACTGCTAAATAATTAAGGTGCAGGTGTGTCAATCCTCATCTTTTCTTAAATAGTGTTGAAGATGTTTTCCGAGTGTTTTATACCGATGACCTATCCTCAGGATAGGTTGTCAGTATGTGATCAGTGGGGGTCCAACTCCCAGCACACAATCCGATAAGCTGTTTAAAGAGGCTGAGGTACTCATGAAGAGGCAGCAGCGCTCATGTGGGCACCTCAGCCTCCTTTACAGCTTACCCTAGGCCAGTGACTTTAAATTCATTGGTCACATGGCCTAGGTGCTGCTTAGTCCCGATCAAATGAATGGAGCTGACCTGCTTTACCAAGCACAGCCATTATCCAATGGATGGCATTGTGCTTGCTAGGCTGTGAGGAGCGCGCAATGATCATAGGAGTGCCCAGGCCTTTTCAAACAGCTGATTGGAGGGGGTTGCTGGGAATCAGCCCCTCACGAATCACATAGTGATGACCTATCCTGAGGATAGGTCATCAGTATAAAACACTTGGAAAACCCTCTAAGGACTCCAAATTCTCAAGAATAATCACAACCACAAAAATACTTATATCTAATATCTAATATCTCATGAAACAATATTACAAAAGCATTTTTGTTCTAAATGCCAGTCGTCTCATGCCATAAATCTCAAGTCATGCTGTACCAAGGGCAAATATAAGGAAGAACACATCATTATTACATGACTCCCATTAAAATCAATGTGTAGCTTGTAAAATAAACCTATAGGTTAGGTCCTTCAGAGGGAGAGTTGCTTTTGCAGGGGTTCTAGCTAACATAGTTGGATTCCAGTAGGATGTTGTCATAGATGTTTGGATGTTTTTCTGCACAGCATTTTCCCAGGTCATAAGACTTGATCACCAGCAAGGGATTGACGTTGCTACTACCAGAAAACGCTGTTATGTAGGGCACTTAAAGGGTTAATGTCAATATTTCTAATTATATGTGGTAGTAAAAGGGTAATGGAGACATATTTGGTGGTCTTTGACAGTGAGGGAATTAACGGTAGCAATTTAGGTGGTGAAGTATAGAGCAGGGGTTACTGGTAACACATATAGAGGTCTAATATATTGAAAGGGTTAGTATTAACATCGTAGGTGGTCCAGGGCAGTGAAAAGGTAACATCCTTGGCACTCTGAGGCAGTAAGCAGGATAATGCTAGCACCCCAGATGGTCTAAAGTACAAAAAAGGTTTAGCACCACTAGCATTACTTGGATTCTTTTTCTGGCTTCTGACTTCCTCCATCCCAGCATCATTTATCAGCCAATCATAGAGCGGCTCACCCAATTGTAGAAGCTCTGTGATTGGCTACTAAGGAAGAGGCAATGTCTCTTTAATCTATCAGCGTCAACAGAAAAGGTAAGAGAGGGGAGGGAGCAATCAGGGCCGGCCTTAGGGTAGATGGCGCCCTGTGCGAAACTTTCTCTCGGCGCCCCCCCCCCCCCCCCCGAGTGACAGTACTAACGTCATACAGTATAGAGCTATAAATACAGTGCAGAGATATATAGAGTGATATAGGTAGGTAGAGTAAGACAGTATATATATATATATGTCTACACTGTATTTATAGCTCTCTATACTGTCCTATATCACACTATATATCTCTGCACTATATTTATAGCTTTCTATATTGAAATGTAACCTAATATAGCGCACATACCTCTTACATCCAGTGACGTCTCCTCTCATGTAGATCTTCTCTTTTCTCATCTTCTCCTTTCAGACCAGACGCCATTTTTCAGCCATTTCTCATCTCTGCAGTTTGACAAAAAAAAATCTTAGTTTACACAGTGTCCTAAAATAACTGCGCCCAGCAAATAGTGTTCCGTAATAGTGCGCCCAGTAATATAGTAAACATAACGCTCCCCAGAAATAACTGCGCTGATACTGTGCCAGGGTGCCCCCACAGTAATAGTGCCCCCCACAGTAATAGTGCCCCCCACAGTAATAGTGCCCCCACAGTAATAGTGCCCCCAAAGTCCCAACTAATAATTCTCTGCCAGAGTGCACTTGTTAGTAATAGTGCCCCCAACAGTACTAATGTCCCCACTGTGCCCCAGAAGTAATAATGCTTCCAATGTGCCAGTAAGAAGTGCCCCCCAATAATGTGCCAGAAGTTCCCCCCATTGATTCCCCCCCAAAATCATGTGCCAGTAAAAAGTGTCCCACCCCCATAGATGCCCCCCAAATTATGTGCCAGTAAGAAATGCCCCAGTGCCCCCATGTGCCAGTAAGAAATGCCCCAGTGCCCCCATGTGCCAGTAAAAATGCCCCCAGTGCCAGTAAAAATGCCCCTAGTGCCCCCCATGTGCCAGTAACAATGCCCCCAGTGCCAGTAAAATGCCCCCAGTGCCCGCATGTGCCAGTAACAATGCCCACAATACCCCCATGTGCCAGTAACAATGCCCACAATACCCCCATGTGCCAGTAAAATGCCACTATGTGCCAGTAAAAATGCCACCAGTGCCCCCTTGTGCCAGTAAAAATGCCCCCAGTGCCAGTACAATGCTCCCATGTGCCAATAAAAATGCCCCCAGTGCCCCCTTGTGCCAGTAAAAATGCCCCCAGTGCCAGTAAAAATGCCCCCAGTGCCCCCATGTGCCAGTAAAAATGCCCCAGTGCCAGTAAAATGCTCCCATGTGCCAATAAAAATGCCCCCAGTGCCCCCCTTGTGCCAGTAAAATGCCCCCAGTGCCAGTAAAATGCCCCCAGTGCCCCCATGTGCCAGTAAAATGCCACTATGTGCCAGTAAAAATGCCCCCAGTGCCCCCCATGTGCCAGTAACAATGCCCCCAGTGCCAGTAAAAGTGCCCCCAGTGCCAGTAAAAATGCCCCAGTGCCCGCATGTGCCAGTAACAATGCCCACAATACCCCCATGTGCCAGTAAAATGCCACTATGTGCCAGTAAAAATGCCCCCAGTGCCCCCTTGTGCCAGTAAAAATGCCCCCAGTGCCAGTACAATGCTCCCATGTGCCAATAAAAATGCCCCCAGTGCCCCCTTGTGCCAGTAAAAATGCCCCCAGTGCCAGTAAAATGCCCCCAGTGCCCCCTTGTGCCAGTAAAAATGCCCCCAGTGCCAGTAAAATGCCCCCAGTGCCCCCATGTGCCAGTAAAAATGCCCCAGTGCCAGTAAAATGCTCCCATGTGCCAATAAAAATGCCCCCAGTGCCCCCCTTGTGCCAGTAAAATGCCCCCAGTGCCAGTAAAATGCCCCAGTGCCCCCATGTGCCAGTAAAATGCCACTATGTGCCAGTAAAAATGCCCCCAGTGCCCCTTGTGCCAGTAAAAATGCCCCCAGTGCCCCCCTTGTGCCAGTAAAAATGCCCCCAGTGCCCCCCTTGTGCCAGTAAAAATGCCCCCAGTGCCCCCCTTGTGCCAGTAAAATGCCCCCATGTGCCAATAAAAATGCCCCCATAAAAAAAATAAACACTTACTTACCTCCATGGAGCCGGCAGCGATGCGATGCAGGCCTCTTCCGGCCTGTGTCCCGCGCTGTACGGCTCAGGCGGCGCGATGACGTCATCGCGCCGCCTGAGCTGGCCTCTGATAGGCTGCAGGCCTAGGGCCTGCAGCCTATCAGAGGAACGGGCAGGGGAGACGCCTCTCCCTCCCCTGTCCCACATCTCCAAAGGCAGACTATGGAGATGAGCGCTTCCACAAGGGAAGCGCTCATCTCCCTCTGCCCCACCGCCGCCCCCAACTGTGTGGCACTTGCAGGGCACGGCCGGGCCATTAAGGGGGCGCTCTGGCAGGGCGCCCCCTTAAGTGGCCGGGAGTGAAGCGCCCTGTGCAACCGCACGGGTCGCACACCCCAAAGGCCGGCCCTGGGAGCAATATACTTGTCTTAAATAGGTCCACTCCAGACCCCTGCAATGGTAGAAATGCAATGCTCAGCAAACAAATTTATGGTCCAAGAGCAATCCCAGTGTTTTTTTAAAAGAGTTTAATTTTCTTTTATATGTGAATTCAATGGTTTTTACTTAAGACATTCTAAAGATACATTGCTCTGTTGGAGAAGATTTCTGCTACTTTCTTTCGAAATAGGTTTTGTCTTTATCTCAAGCCATTATGCAAACCAGGTTAATGCTTTGTAATTACATCAACTAATACAAACTGCCACACGCACCTGAAATTTAAAAGAATTATTTTCCAGTTCAGCTCCACTTAGCGCCGAATAAGATATTTATCTTCCCTTTGTTTTTATTTTTCAGAAAACACAGAAAGCTGGCATCGCAGCTCTGCTTATTGAAATATTCTATGGATCAAAGGTGTTTGTTATGGGATATTGCAGCAAAGTCATCCAGCATTTTATAGAAAACATTCCCTCCCTTGATAATAGTGGAGAGAAATGGACTAATCTCTTTACAAAGGTTGCTCTCTCAAAAATCATGCACCACTTTTAAAATGCTAATTTCCCGGGTGGCAGGACTTTAAAAAAATAAATAAATCATTAGTAACCACTAACTATTCAATTTATAGCTGCATCTAATTGTCTGCTGCGCAATGAACGATCATAGAAAAGGGATAATATGCACCATTTCAACTATTGAGTAATATTTTGGTAATTTTATTTTTGTTTTGTTTTTTGCATAGGTTATTACAGTCTGTTTTGGCATTTGCATTTTGTGCATTTAGTTGTTTTATTTTCAAAGTATCTGCAGTCCATATCACATGGAAATAAGTTCACTTCTGAAAGTACATTTTAATAGTCCATCTGCTCAGCCACTTTAAACAATAATTGCACATTAGTTCCTGTGAATGAAATGCATGGGAGGTACAGGTACTAAAAAGACAGGTAAAAACATTGACAATTAACGCTGGTGGAGGGGGGGTGGAACGTAGCTCAACATTCAGACCACAAATGCGGACTAGAAGAGATCAAGAGTTATATGAAAAATACCTTTTATTGTAGAAAATTTGTAGAATGTCTACAAGTTACAATGAAAACAGCTTATGTGACTGCACACTTGTGGCAATACTCTCAGTCCTTTGAAAGTTTACTGTAATCATAGGAGTAGGAACAACATAGCAATCAATTAGTATTCCGTTTTTTTTATTCATTTATTTATTTATTTATCTATTTTTAATAGCACAATAAAAATGTAGAAGGTGGCCTATGGGGCGCAGCAACCCTAAGATAACATTCAGCTGCTAAGTACAGACCGAAAACCTATGGTACGTATTTTATACAAACATAAAATAAATGTAATAAAAAGTTTATTAGTCACAGAGGAGGCTAAGAAAATAATCTACAATAAATATATAACAAGATTAAAGTAGTATTCCCAATTTAGACCATAATGGAGTATCTGCACATTTGCAGTTAATGTTTGATAGATGCCTCTCAATTCCTCACCTATGTGGAAAATGAGAAATTTCCCAACCTACTCGGTGAGAGGGCTGAGATCATTAAAGTTTGATCCCGCCCCATGTGTCTTATCCGTTCACTATAAAGTCTTTTAGGTAGGTGTCACATACATTTTTTGTTGCGTTTAGGCTTTTAGAATTTGTTGTTGTATTTTATTATATAAAATGAGAATGCTTGGCCTGGGAGAAAATGTATGTATGTCGGTAAGTAACTGGCTCATTGATAGAAAACAGAAGGTGGGTATTAACGGTACACACTCAGATTGGGTCACTGTCACTAGTGGGGTACCACAGAGGTCGGTATTGGGCTCTATTCTCTTCAATATATTTATTAATGATCTGGTAGAAGGCTTGCACAGTAAAGGCTTGCAGATGACACCAAACTGTGTAAAGTAATTAACACAGAAGACGACAGTACACTGCTACAGATGGATCTGGATAGATTGGAGGCTTGGGCAGAGAAGTGGCGAATGAGGTTTAACACTGACAAATGTACGTTTATGAAATGAAAAGAAAAGAAGGTTATGAAAAGAAAAATGCAGGTCACTTGTACATACTAAATGGTAAAACACTGGGTAACACTGATATGGAAAGGGACCTAGGAAGTTTAGTGAATAGCAAACTAAGCTGTAAAAATCAGTGTCAGGCAGCTGCTGCCAAGACCACGAAGATAATGGGTTGCATCAAAAGGGCCATAGATGCCAGTGATAAGAACATAGTCCTGCCACTTTACAAATCACTTGTCAGACCCCACATGGAGTACTGTGTATAGTTCTGGGCTCCTGTGAACCAGGCAGACATAGCAGAGCTGGAGAGGGTTCAGAGAAGGGCAACTAAAGTAATAACTGGAATGGGTGGACTACGGTACTCAGATGATCAAAAATTAGGGTGATTCACTTTAGAAAAAGACAACTGAGGGGAGATCTAATAACTATGTATAAATATATCAGGGGTCAGTACACAGATCTCTTTCATCTTCTATATATCCCCAGGAATTTTTTCCCCTAAAGTTGGGAAAATTGGCTTCTACCCCACAGGGTGTTTTTTGCCTTCCTCTGGATGAAGTTGCAAGATAACATGCTGAACTGGATGGACAGATGTCTTTTTTTCAGCTTTATAAACTATGTTACTATGACTGTGATAAGGGGACATTCTCTTTCTCTAGAGAAAAAAAAAAGTTGTGTAGAAAGTTTTTACACAAACATAGAAGAGGATTCTTTACTGTAAAAGCAGTGAAACTATGGAACTTCCTGCCTGAGGAGGTGCAGTTATTTGCACCACAATCTGCGACTTTTCCCCTTTCATGCCAGGTCTAAAAAAAGCGGTGTGGTGGGGGCAGGGAAGGAGACAGGACGGCAGGCCCATCTCATTTATTATTTTCTACACCTGTTTTTGGTGTAGACAATGGTTTAAATTTAAGCCAGCAAGGAAGCTGGCGTAGACTTACACTGGCGGTGGATGCGCCAAAGTTATGTAAAGGCCGATGCCTCTTCATAACTTTGGCCGATCCACCACCAGCCACAGGGTTATTAATACTGGCGTCTAAAATGCTGATCTTAATAAATGACCCCCTTAGTTCTCTTGCTGAACACTAGAACGTCATAGTGATTTGTGTAAAATGAATAAATTTAATTAAAAAAAAACTCCTATTCATTGCAGCATATTTTTAGTGCTTTAAACAGAATATGAAATCAAAGAAAGCTCTTTGTTTTGTTCTACTTGTGTCTCCAGTTTATAAGGCACATCTACAAATGTTCCATCTGGAGCAGGTGTAGCACCATCATCCTCCTACCCAATTGCTGCCATACAATACTTTGTCATATGCCTTCTAATAGATAATGATGCTGTCTCAATGGAAAAGAAAAGAGTTAGAAATGTCAGTCTATGTTTAATTGCTACATTTTATTTTACATGTGTCTTTTTAATTGTCTCTTTAGTATTTGCAAAAAAAAAACAATCCCCTTGTTAACTCTTTGCTTACTGAATAAAATTTGAAAGGAGCACTTTCCATAGTTTCAGCATTAATGATCATCGATTCCCATAACCATAAATTTTTCCCCTTTTCAGTCATAGAAGTAGAATCCAACACGAACTTACCGTACACTGGCATATGCAATACGTGTGCACCCATATACATGCTCATACACACATACTGTACTTACACTTAGGGTTCATGCACATGTCCCTTTTATGGATATATGTTGCATGTATGTGAAATATGGCACACATAGCGATATATGGACCCACTGAGACATACAGAGGTCTAGAGCAAAGAAGATATGATTATTTAAAAAAATTATCCACACAATGAAGAAAGTTTCTGCAATTAAAGTGATTGTCTCACTTCAGCAAATGGCATTTATCATGTAGAGACAGTTAATATCAGGCACTTACTAATGTATTGTGATTGTCCATATTGCCTCCTTTGCTGGCTTGATTCATTTTCCCATTACATTATACACTTCTCATTTACACGATTATGACTAGAGATGGGCGAAGTTTTCAAAAATTTGATTCGGCCGATTCGCCGAAGTTCGACAAGAAGTTTGATTAGTTACGAATTCATTCTTCATGAATCGCTATTATCAGATATACCCAGGCTTCTCAGTGTAAACACTTGGAAGATAACTCTTTATGACTGCCAACATTGCATTTACATTAGCGGCCAGGCATTTAAAAATGGTGCCCACTGGCACAAGCAGCGGGTGTAATGGCTGCCGGATACGTATCTGCTTTAAAGAGCAGATACCCGGCACTAATGCCATTACAGCCGGTCGTGGCCTTTTAACCCATCAGATACTGTTACCCTATACCAGCAACATCCACTGTTTGATCACCATATTATATGGAAGCTAGTTTTCAGGCTCCTGTCCCTTATGGTAATAGTCTAGCGGCCATGTTTGATCCATCCAACATGTCCAGCCAATCTAGTTTTAACCCTAATACATTGTGAAAGCAAAATACTATTAGGTTCACATTATGGCGGGATCCCAGACCCTACTGAGAGATCCACATGGGTTAAAATTTTGTTGCACTGCACAGTGACGTAGAATTTGTTTAAAATTTGCCATGGCTGTCAGAGTAATGCAGGATAAAATTTTCAGTAACAGTTAGCCAGGAATGATTAATTTGATAAATTTGAGTCCAGTAAGTGGAGCCATTTGTCTGGTAATACCTTTGTAGTTCTGACCATAAACGATTGCAATAATGATGCAGACTAATTTTTTCGCTAAGAGAACGTATTAGTTACGATTAGAGATGAGCGAGTAGTGAAATATTCGAAAGTTCGAAATTCGATTCGAATAGACTGCGAAATTCGACTATTCGACCGGATATCGAATCCCATTAAAGTCTATGGGAAAAAAATGCTCGCCACTTGGAAATCTCAATTCGACCACTTGGAGGTCACCAAGTCCACCCTGGAACCTCAGAAAAGGATGCCAACACTGCTGGAATGCAACTGGGACAGCAGGGGAAGCATGTCTGGGTGCATATAACGTGCCCAAGTCGCACTATTACGCCACTATCACAGCCTCTCAACAATACACTCCAAACACAATCTAACCTCTCTGTAAAGTGAGACCATACAAGGAAACCTTCTTTCCTCTACATTGCCATGGACCCCAAGCCAAACTAGACAAAAAAGAAGATAAAATTCTGCACCCCTTAAAATCACGTTGCCTATGACAACCACAGATGGCATAGGCAAGGGGGAAAGCAAATAGACCCCACCCCTAATTGTCATTGTGTGTGTGTGTGTGTGTGAGATGTGGTCAGACATGTCTTCTTTAAAATGTAAAAACAACTCAAACACATGCAGAAGCCTTAAAATGCCCAAATTGTTGGCGCTTGAGATGTCAGTGACCCGACCTGGCCCAGTGTCATGTCTAGCAGGTAAAGCAGTGGGGATGTTGAGGGATGCGTAGGACCGCAAAAGGCAGGAAGAGGCCGTGGGCTGGCCAGAGGCTCATGGAAAATTTTGTGGAGGCCCAAGAGGTGAGACGTCTTAAAAATTGTGTGGAGGCTAAAGAGGTGAGACGTGTTAAAAATTATGTGGAGGCCCAAGAGGTGACACCTCTTAAAAATTATGTGGAGGCCCAAGAGGTGACACCTCTTAAAAATTATGTGGAGGCCCAAGAGGTGACACCTCTTAAAAATTATGTGGAGGCCCAAGAGGTGACACCTTTTAAAGGCTGCAGTTATCCACAGATTTGCATGCAATGTAAAATGGTTACACTCATTTTATAAAGGCAACTATCATGAAAAATCAGTTTAAATGTATTGAGGGCAGCACAGAGTATTTCTACAGAGGAAGGAGTATTCTTTTTATTTTTTTTCCTTTTTTTTATATGTATATGCTGTTGCCTTCAGTATATGAGAGTTGATTTCATGATGCTACTGCAGCCACTTAAAACGTTTTAAGTCTTGTTTTGTTTTTTTGAATACTGAGAATGCTATTTTGTACCAGATTTTGTATGTAAAGACTGAACACATTAAAATGAGAATGTTACCAAAATTATAATTTATAATTTATTTACCTTTTTGTGGAGGCCCAAGAGGTGAGACCTCTTAAAGATTTTGTGGAGGCCCAAGAGGTGAGACCTCTTTAAAATTATGTGGAGGCCCAAGAGGTTAGACCTCTTAAACATTTTGTGGAGGCCCAAGAGGTGACACCTCTTAAAGATTTTGTGGAGGCCCAAGAGGTGAGACCTCTTAAAGATTTTGTGGAGGCCCAAGAGGTGAGACCTCTTAAAGATTTTGTGGAGGCCTAAGAGGTGAGACCTCTTAAAGATTTTGTGGAGGCCCAAGAGGTGAGACCTCTTAAAGATTTTGTGCAGGCCCAAGAGGTGAGACCTCTTAAAGATTTGTGCAGGCCCAAGAGGTGAGACCTCTTAAAGATTTTGTGGAGGCCCAAGAGGTGAGACCTCTTAAAGATTTTGTGGAGGCCCAAGAGGTGAGACCTCTTAAAGATTTTGTGGCAGGCCCAAGAGGTGAGACCTCTTAAAGATTTTGTGGAGGCCCAAGAGGTGAGACCTCTTAAAATTATGTGGAGGCCAAGAGGTTAGACCTCTTAAACATTTTGTGGAGGCCCAAGAGGTGACACCTCTTAAGATTTTGTGGAGGCCCAAGAGTGAGACTCTTAAAGTTTGTGGAGGCCCAAGAGGTGAGACCTCTTAAAGATTTTGTGGAGGCCCAAGAGGTTGAGACCTCTTAAAGATTTTGTGGAGGCCCAAGAGGTGAGACCTCTTTAAAGATTTTGTGCAGGCCCAAGAGGTGAGACCTCTAAAGATTTTGTGCAGGCCCAAGAGGTGAGACCTCTTAAAGATTTTGTGGAGGCCCAAGCAGGTGAGACCTTCTTAAAGATTTTGTGCAGGCCCAAGAGGTGAGACCTCTTAAAGATTTTGTGGCAGGCCAAGAGGTGAGACCTCTTAAAGATTTTGGTGGAGGCCCAAGAGGTGAGACCTCTTAAAGATTTTTGTGGAGGCCCAAGAGGTGAGACCTCTTAAAGATTTTGTGCAGGCCCAAGAGGTGAGACCTCTTAAAGATTTTGTGGAGGCCCAAGAGGTGAGACCTCTTAAAGATTTTGTGGAGGCCCAAGAGGTGAGACCTCTTAAAGATTTTGTGCAGGCCCAAGAGGTGAGACCTCTTAAAAATTATGTGGAGGCCCAAGAGGTGAGACCTGTTAAACATTTTGTGGAGGCCCAAGAGGTGAGACCTCTTAAAAATTATGTGGAGGCCCAAGAGGTGAGACCTCGATAAAATTATGTGGAGGCCCAAGAGGTGAGACCTCTTAAAATTATGTGGCTGCCCAAGAGGTGAGACCTCTTAAAAATTATGTGGAGGCCCAAGAGGTGAGACCTCGATAAAATTATGTGGAGGCCCAAGAGGTGAGACCTCTTAAAAATTATGTGGCTGCCCAAGAGGTGAGACTCTTAAAAATTTTGTGGAGGCCCCAAGAGGTGAGACGTCTTTAAAATTGTGTGGAGGCTAAAGAGGTGAGACCTCTTAAACATTTGTAGAGCCCCAAGAGGTGAGACCTCTTAAAAATTATGTGGAGGCCCAAGAGGTGAGACGTCTTTAAAAATTGTGTGGAGGCTAAAGAGGTTGAGACCTCTTAAACATTTTGTAGAGCCCCAAGAGGTGAGACCTCTTAAAAATTATGTGGGAGGCCCAAGAGGTGAGACGTCTTAAAAATTGTGTGGAGGCTAAAGAGGTGAGACCTCTTAAACATTTTGTAGAGCCCCAAGAGGTGAGACCTTTTAAAAATTATGTGGAGGCCCAAGAGGTGAGACCTCTGAAAAATTATGTGGAGGCCCAAGAGGTGAGACCTCTTAAACATTTTGTGCAGGCCCAAGAGGTGAGACCTCTTAAAATTATGTGGAGGCCCAAGAGGTGAGACCTCTTAAGAATTATGTGGAGGCCCAAGAGGTGAGACCTCTTAAGAATTATGTGGAGGCCCAAGAGGTGAGACCTCTTAAGAATTATGTGGAGGCCAAGAGGTGAGACCTCTTAAGAATTATGTGGAGGCCCAAGAGGTGAGACCTCTTAAAAATTATGTGGAGGCCCAAGAGGAGAGCCATAAATTATATATATATTTTTTTTACGGAGCAATTCTACGGGCGGTTAAGGAGGAGGAGGAGGAGGTGGAGGAGGAAATGGCACTTCATACAGATGGCACTTCACTTTTGGCTGCTTTCCACGGTTGGAGAAGCAAAGTCCGGGTCAATCCACTTGCTGTTCATTTTGATTAGCGTCAGCCTGTCGGCACTGTCGGTTGACAGGCGGCTGCGCTTATCGGTTATAATGCCCCCCGGCTGCGCTGAACACCCTTTCTGATAGCACGCTGGCGGCAGGGCAGGCAAGCACCTCCAAGGCGTACAGGGACAGTTCCAGCCACGTGTCCAACTTGGAGACCCAGTAAGTGTAGGACGCCGAGGGATCGGGGAGGACAGGGTTACGGTCTGCCAGGTACTCCCGCAACATCCGCCGATACTTGTCCCTCCTGCTGATAGCGGGCCCCGCAGTGATGGAAGTTGCACGAGGGGGTGCCATGAACGTGTCCCACACCTTGGAGAGTGTTCCCCTGGTGGCTGTGGGCCTGATGGATGTTGTGGGACTCTGGGAGACCCTCTCCTCTCTGCCGCCAGCGATGGTGGGTGGGAAAATCTCCATCATGTTCTGCACGAGTTCCCTCTGGTATTCCAGCAATCGATTTGTCCTCTCCTCTACCGGAATAAAAGAGAGACGTTATCTTTATACCGGGGGTCCAGGAGTGCGAAGACCCAGTACAGTTTGTCCTCCACTATCCGGACAACACGTGTGTCCCGGGAAAAGCAGCCCAGCATGAAGTCAGCTATGTGTGCCAGACTCTGAATAGGCATGACCTCACTGCCCCCACCAGAAGGATCACTTGCCATTTCCTCCTCTTCCTCTTCCGCCCTCCTCTCCGCCCCATCCGCGCTGAACCAATGGGACGCACACAGCCTGACTGCTACCCTCGCCGCCAGCATCCTCCTCCTCTTCCACAGCCACCTCCACGTCGTCCTCCTCCTCATCCTCCTCCTCCTGCAACTGCCACCGTGAAGCAGACAAAAGTGTGGACTGACTGTGTAGCTCCGTTGCGTCTCCTCCAACCTCCGTCTCCTCTGCGTGCAATGCGTTCTCCTTATTGCGATGAGGGATTCTTTAAGGACGCCTAGGAGCGGATGGTTACGCTCACTATAGCGTCCTCGCTGCTGACCTTCTTGGTGGGACTCCTCAAAGATACGCAGTACATCGCATATGTCTGCCATCCATTGGCCACTCGTGGTTGGCAAACTGAGGGAGCTGAGTTGGAGGCACGCGTGGATTCATAATCTGGTACTCCATCAATGCTCTCTGCTGCTCACACACCCTGGCCAACATGGAATAGGTGGAATTCCAGCGAGTGGGCAGGTCGCACAACAGCCGATGTTCAGGCAAATGGAGGCGTTGCTGGGAGTTTTTTTAAGCTAGCAGCAGCTACAGTTGACTTCCGAAAGTGAGCGCACAAGCGCCGCACTTCACCAGTAGCTCTGCCAGGTTGGGGTAAGTCTTCAGAAATTTTTGGACTACCAGATTAAAAACGTGGGCCAGGCATGGTACGTTGATTGAGTTCGGCAAGCTCCAGAGCCGCCACAGGTTACGGCCGTTATCGCACACGACCATGCCTGGTCCTAGCTGCAAGCGGCGACAGCCACATCTCCGTCTGCCTGCAATATGGCGTCCCTCACCTCTGGGGCGCTGTGCTTCCTGTCGCCCAAGCTGATGAGCTTTAGCACCGCCTGCTGACGTCTCCCCGCGCCAGTGCTGCAACGCTTCCAGCTAGCGGCTGAGGGAGATGTTAAGGCACAGGAGGAGGAGGAGGAGGAGGAGGAGGAGGGGGTTTATCAGAACCCATGCTGGCAATCTTGGGCGGGGGTGGTAGGTAGGCCGTCTCTGTTTGCGACCCCCGTCCCCGCTTCCACTACATTCACCCAGTGTGCCGTCAAAGAGATGTAGCGTCCCTGGCCGCAAGCGCTTGTCCACGAGTCGGTGGTCAAGTGGACCTTTGCGCTGACTGCGTACCTCAGGGCCCGCCTGATGTTACGCGACACGTGCTGGTGCAGGGCGGGGACGGCACTCCGGGAAAAGTAGTGGCGGCTGGGGACGGAATAGCGAGGTGCGGCAGCCGCCATCAGGTCGCGGAAGGCCTGCGTCTCCACAAGCCTAAACGGCAACATCTCCAGGGCCAGCAGTTTGGGATGTGGCAGTTTAAGGCTTGGGCTTGGGGGTGACTCGAGGCGTACTTCCGCCTGCGGTCGAACGCCTGCGAGAT
>ONZH01008294.1:0-66871 GCA_900303285.1 Rhinella marina
GAGATTTCCAAGTGGCGAGCATTTTTTCCCCATAGACTTTAATGGGATTCGATATTCGGTCGAATAGTCGAATTTCGCGGTCTATTCGAATCGAATTTCGAACTTTCGAATATTTCACTACTCGCTCATCTCTACTAACTACCAGGCCCACAAAATTCAATGGTTGGTGGTAATGTTTTTTTTTTTTTGGTGCACTGACTGGGTTTGGTGTGTGATTTACTGTATGGGCAATTTAAAGTCTCAGTGGAAAGACTCTTCACAGTCAAGCCAGTATCACATACTGGGATGTTGCATAAGTGACACATACAGAGTGTATAGAGTACACACCAGCACAGTTATAAGCAGTGCAACATCCTCACATAATGTGTATAGGGACATCAGTTAAAATGAGTCTGTCTCTCCACTGGTTTCAAAGTAAGTAATAATATAGGGTAAGGGTGCTGAAACATAGCCATACCATTCTCGTAAAAATCTAGTTGTCTAATCCTGAGAAATGCTTCTTTTTGTTTTCAACGTTTCGTCATCGTTCCACCAGTAACACCACCCATCAACTCCCCCTCTTATTTAATTGACAGTCCCTAACATTTTAGAACCAGTAGTTATGACACAGGGAAGCATGGTGCACCCAATGAAGCAACACCGCCTACAGTGCACTAAAAATGTTATTTGCAGAAACATAACAAAAAAAAAACATTTCTCAGGATTAGAGCAGCGGATTTTCACAAAAAAAGATATGATTATGTTTTCGGGCACCTAACCTTACTTTTAAACTTTTAGATTTTGGTTAGGTATCAGACACTTACACTCCTTCCGAAAAGATTGTATTTGTCACATGAGAAGTTCTAACACAGAACAATCTGACTCCATTGTCTATTTGATGCCTATTGACAGCTGCCATGATGCCACAGCCACAGTACCCGCATATCACTGCAAGACAAGGTGCCTCCTAAAACTGCCAACCAAAGTATCCCCCCATAACAGTCATAGCCACCATGAAGGCCCTAATTTCCTAACAGGTCTGCAGTACTTTGTCCCCCACTATCAGATTGTTAGACGTTATTAGGTAGTAAATAGAGATGAGCAAGTCTTCTAAGATTCGGTTCTTTTTGGATATGCTGAATTTTTTGAAAAGTTATGTTCAGGTCCGAATCTATTCATTCCCAACCAAGGTTGCTCCAATTGCCCGGAAAATTGGTATATAACCCCCTCTAGTTCACTAAAACACAGATTGTTTAAAGAAAGCTCCTACCGCATCTCGTATCTCCCTCACCCGTCTCCATGGTCTGATACAACGTCAGGTGTAACTGTATGTACTTTTATCATTGCTGCTTCAAACTGCGGTTACTGCTTGGCCGCAACTGACTACAATTTCCTCCTGCCTGGTGGTGGCAAAACACTATTGACTGCTTATGCGCTGGGCTCCATTTTACAAGATTCGTCCGAATCGAACCAGAAAAGATTCAGGTTCAATTCGGTGCCTAAAAAATTGGAGATTCGGAGCAAATCTCCGAATCTGCAACTAGATTCCATCATCTCTAGTAATAACCTACCAAACTTACAGGACAGAAGAGATGTAGCGTCTTTTTACAGTACCCTCTCTGCAGGGGGCACTATTGAGTCACCTCACCTGCAATCAACCTGTGAATAGTGCACCCTGATAAAAGTATCCCTGATAGAGATAAGGCTTTATAGTATTTACACTACTACAATAGCTTCAGAACCGCAATCCGTTCAGTTCCAGATGATACGTTATAACTGATGATACCAGCATGCACACAGTGGATCAGGGCTTTTTCTTTTTATTTAGCACAGTGATATATAAAAAATATATAAATGTCAAGTGTATGTGTATTGGATAAGGTAGCTTTGATTTCAGCTTGGCTTAAAGAATGATCAGTATGTGCTAAGTGATTGTAATCCTCAATAAGTCAAAAGATAAACCAAGATATAAAGTAGCATTAACAGTGCACTTCGAAAATCATCTTGATTCCATGTCACGGGGTTTACAATAACATGCAGTGATAGTTTTTCAGTTTCTTATGCATGGAGCTACGCTAACTATTCCATTCAGTTACTTCTCCCGTGATGATGTCATTAGTGATGAGCGCGTATGCTCGGCCAAACTCGCTGTTCGGCCGAGCATGCCGGCGCTCGGGTCTACTCGGTGTTCGACCGAACAAAGAGTGTACTCGAGCGCCATGCCTGAGTCCCCTCCCCGCACTGAGACGGATCCGTCCCCATTGACTTGCATTGGGGGTCATGACGGATCCGTCTCAGTGCGGGGAGGGGACTCAGGCATGGCGCTCGAGTACACTCGTCATGACCCCCAATGCAAGTCAATGGGGACGGATCCGTTCGGTGTGACACACTAGTAAACGGATCTGTCCTCCATTGACTTTCAATGGAGTTCATGATGGATCCGTCCTTACCTTTCCCCACAGCTCCCTCCAGTAGAGGGCTCTGTGGGGAATATTCTTATGTGCGGGCCATCCTCCTCCTCCTGTGCTGTCCGGAGCTGCTGGGAGCATGTAAGTATGTCTGTGTCTGTGTATGTGTCTGTGTCTGTGTATGTGTATGTGACACTGTGTTTTTTTTGCGGACCTTTTTAAACCAGGCACCCCCCGCTCTTCCGAGCGGGCGGTGCCTGGTTTAGTCCCTGGTTTAGTCCCTCCCCTCTGTACTTCATGTCTCCTCATGTACTCCATTCTTACAGAGATTAAGCTGATGATCTTATCAGCTCTATACTGACAAACAGAGCAGAGAGGAAGATGAGACATCTCTTTACCTCAGTGCTGTGAAGTAACTTGTCCTGCTGTGTGATTAGGACAGGTTTTGTGTGTACTAATAGGACAGTGGCCATTTTATTAGATGAAATGAGCCATTATAGCTAATAAAAGGTATTCGGGAATATATTTATCATAAATTAATAATGAAGTATTTTCATTTTTTTAATTCCCGGAGAACCCCTTTAATGACAAAATAAAATGAATAGCAAAGCCTACAAAAAACATTGAAGTTACAACATTCGTTTAACCCTTTTGGGTTCATTGATTCAAGTTTCACTATGCATTAAACTTCATGGTGTAATAAACAAACTTCTTGCTGAGTATAATCATCACAAAACCCCTTCCTCAGGACCACCCAACTTAAATCACATACATTATGCCTCTCCTCAAAAAAAATGTATAGCTACCGTGGTTTCACCAGATCTCTTTTTCTGAACCGACTCCTGTTTATTAGCCAATGTTAATTGTTTTTTAGAGGCAAACGTTCTAACCATAGGACAATGCTCGTTCAGTCTGTTCTTCACTGGTCTCGATGTCTGTCCTACATACACTTTCCCACAGGGGTGCTTTAGCACGTAAGTC
This sequence comes from Rhinella marina, assembly GCA_900303285.1. Classification (NCBI taxonomy): domain Eukaryota; kingdom Metazoa; phylum Chordata; class Amphibia; order Anura; family Bufonidae; genus Rhinella; species Rhinella marina. The sequence continues at coordinate 3,369 of ONZH01008294.1, forward strand.
ACATTTTTGCTGTCACTTGTAAAGAATCCCCAAATATTTATTTTGGATCCATACAAAGGGTGAGACATAGTGGTCCCATTAAAATCAAGGAATTATATTCAGTGCACCCAGCATGCATGTGGAACCTGCATTCACTGAATTTTATGGTGGCGAGTATGGCACATAACAGGTAGTATTTAGTGTTAGGTTCCTATCCTATAGAGATTGCCGTGACGCTGGCAGGCAGGCCCAAATACTTTTGTACAAAATGTATTTGCCAAGAATCTCAAATTTAAAAAATGAGCGTAGCATTATTATACTTTATTTGTGTTTGCAGAGTGCTGTTGCTTTGTGTGGTTTTTTTCTCTTTCTAGTCATGGCAGCGTGCACCTGCACATTGGGATGTGCTGACTGACCCCCTTTTTCTTTCAGTCGTTGCCAATATATTTGGACAATTTTTGTTTAATAGGTTTATTTGCTATTGTAACTTTTTATCTTTGCTAGAAGGCCCCAATTTCCATAAGTTAATCACGGGGAGTCTCACTACCAGGAACATTAGTGATCTGATCATCTGTGGGGAAACCAGACGGCAGGTGTTCAATTCCCTTGCAGTGCCACCACAGGAGAGATGATGTATTGCACAATATTTATCAATGTCCATGAACCATTTGGATAATGGAAAGTCCTCCAGAGCTAAAGATGTAGTTTTTACTTACTAATAGATGAAGGTCTTGAATTGTGGACCCCTGTATTAACTCAGAATTCCATAATAGTTCTTATCTGATGTCACCATGACTTTTAAAGCACTCTCGAAAAGAATTTGTCGGGGACATAGGAAAGCACAGCTGCATTGTTACATAAGTGTTTTGACTACAAATAGGGAGATAATGGATCACTAATGCTAGAAAATGTTGCATATATGTATTTTATTGCTTTTTCGACCAAGGACAGATGTGCACATTGCACACCCAGTGACATCATACTTGGATATCTTGGCGTTTGAGCATATTTCCAGATTGACCCCATTTGACCGTTTTCTCCTGCATGTTAAGAGTTTTCCTTTGAACAGATACACCAGCTCTAGCGGCCTCGTTTGGCTTTGTTCAATGTTTCATTGAGTAGTTCCTGGAACTAGTAAATGGTTGTTGTATATTTCATCTCTTAACAAGATAATGGATGTATTGATCATCGCAGCACTCTAATTGTACATACTCTAATTTAGGATTGTATTAGCCTGCCAGCATTGTGCTGCGCTCTCCCTCTACTCACAGTAATGATGCCGCCACGGCTGCCATATGTAAATAAATGAAAATGTCAATCAGTAATAACATAAGTGCATATAAAAAGCAGGATAATAACACTTCCTCGAGATGTCTTCAGAAATTTGTCATTTGAAACTTTTTACTTTTACAGTTTGATCAAGTGGTTTATAATGTGCTGTAAGTGTGATAACCTTTTTAAAAAATTACAGAAAGCATTAAGCTATATAAAACATCACTTTTTATTAACTTCAATGATGAGGTCACCAAGAGCTCCAGATTAAGGGCTCATGCATACCACCAAGATCAGCCTGGCAATGACTATGATACAGTTCAGGTCAGGTTAAGCCCAGGAGATGCAGCCGACAGTGTTTTCGGGGTCATTCACAGTTATGTGCATGACCCCTAAGGGGTTATCCCATGAGGACAACCATAGTCTGTATGCCCCACTAGGGTATACAGAGATTTTTTTTTTGGCAGAATGGAGACATACTATAGAGAGCAGCTCCTTCTTAGGGAACTCAGAATGACCATGTCTTAAATTGTTGTCCATTCAAAGGATTATTTTACTAGGACTGTTGAGGGTTTCAGCTACACGACCCATTTTGGACATTAGAAGACAATTTTTTTCAGATTGAACATTCATACTTCTCTGTCTGGTTAAGGTCTGTGGAGGTCTCTCCAATAACACTGCCATAATTTGCCTAAATAATATCACCAAATATACACCAAATTGACACCCACCTGCAGAGGTAAAGATCAGAGATTACTCTGATCTCAACTGTTTAACCCCTCAGATTACCCAGTCAATAACAACATCTGAGCGGTTAGACAGAGGGAGGGATTCCAATCATGGGGTGCTGATCAGTTGTTATAATAGAGTGTAATAGAAATGTGATGAAATTGATATTCATAGCAATACAGAATAATTGCAGTGAATAGTAGTGAGCAAACGATGGTTACAAAAAAATAAGTTAAAAAATGTTAAATAAAATTTGTAAAAAAAATACTATTAATTCAAAAAACTCTCTACTATCACTGCATCTGAAAATGTCCAAATATTAAAATAGCACATTATTTATCCCATACAAAAAATACCAATACCAGAATTGTCATTTTAGGTCATCTCACCTTGCAAAAATTGCATGAAAAAATAATACAAAGTTGTACCTAAAATAGTATCAATAATAACTATACATCTCCCTACAAAAAAAAAAAAATCTTCACACAGCTTCATCAGCAGAATAAAAAAAAAAAGTTAGGGGTGTCAGAATATGGCAACACAAAGCATTTAAAACAAACAGGTCTAATTTTTTTTAATTAGTGGAACATAAAAGAAAGTATATACATTTGATATCACAAATTTAAGTAAGCTGAAGAATGATGGAATGATACAGTGGACACTGTAAAAACAAACCCACCCCCAAAAAAAGGTCCAGTTGCAAATATTTTTTAGCTTCTTAATTCATTATATAAACCATTAACCCGTTCCCTGCCAAGGATGTATCTCATACGTCTTTGCAGGTTGGCATTGTAGTAGTTAATTACATATGTCATACGTCCTTGCTTTTGGTAGCTTGATCTCTGGCTGAGTATCAGCTAAAGATGTAAGCCAGGTCATGTTTTAATGATGAGAATCTCAGCTTTAGCCTAGATACATTGTGGGTTAGAGTCCTCTAAAACCCTGATTGGATGATTGGACATTGCCACAGGCAATGTTATAAATCCTGAATGACAGCGAAAACGGTGATCTGTTTTCTGCCCCCATCCCATGACCTCTTTATGGAGTCATGTAAACACAGTTGTATAAATGTGGATTCATCTCCATGTATCTGCTAGAGGTTTAGCAGACATGTCAGTGATCAAGTGTTCCTAATGACATTGCTACTAATAGACTTGGGGCGTCTTTTATCCATCTAAGCAGAGCAGTTTTAATGAGTGTAGTCGGGAGGAGTATGCAAGAGTCAACAGTATCTAGAGGTCTGCCTCTTAAGAGTAGACAAGTGGGTGAGGATCACACACAGGACATTGTTCCAGAGGAGAGGTGAAAAAGTATCTTATTTACATAACTATGCACTTAGGGTGCAAGAAAGTTGTCTGAGAATTTGTATTTCAGGTCTGAAACAGGAACAGAGTTGCAAGTGATCCACATTCAATGTTCCATCTTCTTCCCAATAGTAAAATCCCTATGGGAGTAGTCTATGCGGAAAAAAAAAATCAACAGGGTGAGATGTAGTGAGCAGTTAGGGAGGTATTTACCATATTTTATCTCATCCTTTAGCACACTATCCACATGACTATTAACAAAGGGTTGCTTCTACATGAGTCCCATATGTAATGTTGGTTAATATCGATATTTGAATTACGTTTAGATATCTGAAAAATATGAAATGTTGTCCTTGTACATCCACCTTCCTAAATAAAAGTAATAAACTGATCTCGTAGACAATGCTATTCAAAAGTTTTAGGCATGTGTGGAAACAATGCTCCAAAGCAATTGAAAAAATAGAGATATTAATAATTGAATGTAAATTTATTCTGCAGCAGGACAACGACTCCAAACATACAGCCAACATACAGTCATTAACTATCTGACATGCAAAGAAGAACAATGAGTCCTGGAGGTGATGATATGGCCCCTACAGACCTGAACACCATCCAGGCTGTCTGGGATTACTAGAAGAAACAGAAGGATTTGAGCAAGTCTACATCCACAGATGGTCTGTGGTTTGCTCTCCAAGATGCTTGGAACAAGCTTCCTGCCGAGTTCCTTCAAACACTGTGCAAGTTTACCTAGAAGAACTGATATTGTTTTGAGAACAAACGGTGTTCACGCCAAATATTGATTTGATTTAGGTATAATATAGAAAGTCACTGGTCGGCTCTGGCATCCATGTGGTATCAAACATACAGGATTGGCATCCCTCAATTCTGTGAAGGACTGTGGTGCTAGATTTGATTTAGATTTCTCTTTTGTTCATTCACTTTGAATTTTGTTACTTTAGAAAAATAAAGTATTAGCACTTCTATTTTTCAAAGCATTCTTACTTTGAAGCCTTTATCCCACAGCTTCGTAAAACTTAGGTCTCAACCTCCTATGAAACTACAACTCCCATATTCCTTCTTTCACTTCTATGGAAGTTAAAAAAAACAGTTGAGCAAATGTGTATGCTGGGACATGTAATTTCACAGAATCAGGAGTGCCAAATTCTCTTGAAACTGGAAGAGAATGTAAAAGATATACTAGAGAGTAATGCATTTCAATGAGAGCCCTTCATATGAGATGGGGCGGTGTCACCATCTTAGCAATGTGGTGGTAGAGTGGTAGTGACAAAGTGAGGTACAAAGTTTGGCTTGTAAAACTGGTGTTTTTTATAGAAGCAGCTCACCACTGAACTGGAAATGGAGGGGAGAAGTCCAAGTATGTTTTACAGAGCCTGTAAGTATCATTGCTTCCATCTTTTCTAGCTCTATCTTATATTCCAAAAGGGCAACTACAGTTCAAAGGGTTTACTTTTCTATTTTATAAGACAGACTTTCTTTTCAAACAAGAATATATAACATTAATTAAAGGGGTTGTCCGAGTTATTTTTTTTGTTCTTTATATGTTTCTAACTTGTCAGGTATAACAACTTTCCCATATACTTTGTGTTTCTAAAGCTGCTGGTTTCTCAGAGTTGACTGAGGGTCACATGACCTGTGATGTCACCTTATCTCCCTGGTCTGTGATGTTTCGTGTACAAGCCTCAGAGTTCAGATAACAGTCTGTACACGAGATGTCACTGGCCACGCCCCCTTTCTTTGCTGGGCTCCTGCTATCTGCTCTCTCCCTGGATTCCTTCAGATAAAACATTAACCCCTATAGCCAGAACACACTGAGGGCTCAAGGCTTTACAACAAATAGTAGCTGCAGCAGTGAGAGGAGACAAATGCTGGGCAAGGAGGTATAGAGGAATTGTACAAGAACAGGTAGGGAGAATTTCCTGTGTGTATCAGCAGTGTCATTGTACAGCTGGGACTTGTAGTCTTACACAAACAACATGCTGCTGAGTATCCCAGCAGGCAGACATGTACTCACAGCACTTATATTCACTGCCTTTGCAGAGAAGGGGGGAGGAGGGAGGGCAGAAATTGTTATTACTGCATGTAAACAAAGGCCAGAAGAGAACCAGGGAAATGAAGAAATATAGATTTTTTTTGCCTAAAACTTTCTGAACTTAGTTATATATTGCTACTCATCAGATTTACAGTGCTATATTTTTTTTCCATAACTTGGACAACCCCTTTAATACCTACTTAAAATATGGACACCATTGATTGACATTGTTTTAGAAATGATTGTGGTTACCTTGAGTTAAAAAAAAGTTTCAGTCTGCAATCTTCATTCCTTTATTCATTTTCAGACCCCCTCATTAGAGATGAGCAAGGTTTTTAAAAAATTTTATTCGGCAGCTTCACCAAAGTTTGCCAACAAATTCTATTTGTTACAAATTAATTTGTCAAGAATCGCTAAAAATCGGGTATACCCAGGCCACTCTGCCTTTATGGTCACATGGAGCAGCTATTCTGCGTGCAGGTTGTGGCCATCCTCGGGTGAAGAACCGCGTGGCCTATTACTCCGCCTTTCATTTAATAATGAAGACCACACTGTATTGTCGATCTTCATTGTTAATGGTCGCGTGGTACCTTTAATACACCTTTAAACAGGGGATGTTGCTGGTATGGGGTTTGGCTGGTTAGGTGGGGGCACAATATGTTGGTATACCAACATCTCCACCCCAGCACTCTCCTGCCCTACAGGTTGGAGCACTTCTCCTGCCATCTGCCTTTCCTCCTTTTCCACATCATCTTATATCGATGAGAATATGTCATCAGGAACATCCAGCATCACCTCTCTCTGCATCTTGCTGAATTTTTCAAGGAAGTAAAGTCAGCAAAAGATGAGGATGGTTATCATTAAGACCTGGCCCCCCTAAAGGGTACAGACTAGATGTGAGGTTTGTGTGCCCAGGATGCTGCTGTCTTCATTTGTTCTCTTCTTTCAGATCTGACAGTCTTTGATACTGTGTGTGATTTCTCTCTCCAGCAGAGTTCGGACTGGGAGCTCCACTTTCTTTCTACACCAGTATACAGCCTCTGTGATTCTTCATCCTCCTGCAACTTGTCTTGTCTTGTGTAGTGTATGCTTCCCCCTTATGAATATCCTGTGTGAACTGCAATGTCTCCACTCAGATCTGAAGTGAACAACCTCATCCTCCTACATGATGCTATCTTTAACACAAAAGGAGAGTTGTGATTCGGCAGCACCACCGGATAGGTGGACGTACAAACCCTGCAGAGGCAAAATGGTAGGACATTTATTTTAATGAAGACTATTTAGAAAGTTGCTTAATTTTGCATTTAGGAAACACATGAGCAAAATTTAGCAAAAAGGTTAAAAATAATATTATTAATCTGTGAAATGGCGGCGTTAAGGTTATTAAAACATTAGGAGAATGTAATCCTTCATAGAACTGCCATAACACTGAACTACAATGCTTTGGGTGTAGTTTCACTTTAAATCCAGAGAAGAAATGTTTTAAATAAAGTTATCTGTACACATTACAATGTACAGCACAACCATTTCCTTTGCCCACAAAACATGAGGCCATTAGTTATTTCAAGCATCCATAAATGATCACCCTTGACTATGTTGACCTTGACTGTATTCTGTATGTTATAAATGCTTCTTCATTGCTCATCTGTTATGGATCAGCGAGTATGGACCCACTGTGCCAACTTATGGGTTTGGCTATGGGGTAAACTCTGTACCCCCCTTGTATTCACCTTATAACCCCTGTAAAGGGATTTGGCCTTTGCTGCAGGGAAGCAACTGGGATAGTCCCAGTGTAGTTGGCAGCTGACCCACAGGGGTCAAGAACTTTTTTGAAAATTAAGGAAACCCACAGGTATAGTCTGAACAGTCACTTACAATTGAATGCATGTTTCTGAGATCCAACACACTTGGAGCGTTAATGGGGGACACAGGATAAACAAGCAGTCAGGATGACAGTAAAGATAGAGATGAGGCTGGCAGGCTGTACACTTGACAGGAACACAGGCGAGACAGACGGACAGGGTTAACTTACTCATAACCGGCAGGGCAGGTACAAGCTGAAGCACAAACAGGAACAAACACAGGATAAACGCAAGTAAATCACAATAGCGCTAGATTATCAAAGACTTATGCTGGTCACCAAGGAACCTAAAGCTCCAAGGAACCCTCTGCCTAGAAAGGGTGCCTTAAACACCCAGGGACCCTCAGTCATTGGCTGGAAAAGGATTTGGAAGCGCGGTCACTGGACCTTTAAGAGACTGGAGGTGAGTGAACACCTTAAAGAGGCTGGAGCACAAGGCAGAGGCATGGAGAGAGCAGCATGAAGAGAAGCATGTGTATCAAAGACAGGTGACTTAACATAATCTTTATCGGATTGTTTCTTTATATACAGAGCAAAAATGATTTATTTTACTGCGAATGCTACTGAAATGAAAAAAGCACCAGAATAGCACTGCTGTAGTAAGAGTCAATTCAGCCACATGCAATACTTCAAAAATGTAATTATTGTTTAACTACAATTAAAGGAATTCTTCACATTTTCCTATAATGATGACCGATCCTCAGTCGGGCACTTGCCAATCAGCTGTATGAAGAGAATGCAGCTCTCCTCCATTCACCTATCCGCTGTCAACACTGAAGCGGTCAACGGTTTAACTACAGCTCCACCATCCCATTCACTTCAATGGTATGGCTCTGCCCTATTCAGCCGAATACAAATCCATTGAAGTGATTGGGACGGAGGAGCTGCAATTATACTTGCTCGCCACTGCAATGTTAATGGCGAGCAGGTAAACTGTGAATGAAAACAACGCTCATACTATCCTGAGTGTAGGTCATGAATGTAGGAAAGGAGGAGATCCTCTTTAATACTAAAAATTATGTTAACTAGTGATGAGCAAAGTATTTAAAAGTTTGATTCGGTTGCTTTGCTGAATTTGACAAAAAATCCGCTTTTTGATGAATTACTTTGCTCCCCATCATTGTACCCCTCAGATGCCGCGTTCATCCATGATCGCAGCATATGATATTAATAACAGAGTGTACAATAAAAAAATAATAATACTTACCTGATCCATTTGCTCGCGAGGGGCCAGCCACTGCCATCTGGCTTAAAGGTCTGGTGTGAAATCTCGCGCGGCATGAGATGATGTCATCAAGCTGGCCGGCGTGGTGACGTCATACATCACCACACACAGGATTTCGACCGAGATCTTTAAGCAAAATGCCAATGGCCAGCCCGTTGCGAGCAAATGGATCAGGTTAGTGTGATGTTTTTTACACTATTTTAGGTTCAATCGATTTGCTTTGTCCTCCTGGCGAATCAAATTTATCCTGAAATTTGTGGACTTTGATTCGCTCATCACTGATGGTAACATTAGCTGGGGTAATATCTGAAACTGGACAATAGTACGAGTACCGGTTCTGAGCAGACAGACAGTCACACATTATTACATAGGTTCTGAGAACAGGTACCAGGACTCGGACCCACACATTTCTCACAGTTCTCTTGCAACCGCAAGAGATTTTTGCATGTGCACATTGTTTTTTTTTTATTTTGTTTTTTTTTAAATTCTGTTAGCTTCCATCATGGCTGCCGGAGAACTCTGAGTACTGTTCCCACAGCACATGTTTTCTGGTCACCACTCCAGTGTGTTTCTCCTGAAGCACGGCTTGTCCACTGAACCTGCTTTAGTCATAAAGTCAATGTGACCATCTGACTCATCTGATATAAACCTATATTGTATGACTGCCCCCTCCTCAAACTGCTGTTGATGGATCTCTTATTCCTCTTGTGTGTCCACCATATAACCAGGGCAGGTTTTTATCCATTGGATGTAAGCCCCGAACCAGTGGCGTAACTACAACTAACTGGGCCCCACAGCAAATTTTTGAATGGGCCCCCCCCCCCCCGAAACGTCCTCGCAACCCCGAACTCACATGCAACCCTCACTCTTGTGGCTAGTCAAGATTAAGCTCTCCCAGACAAGGCCTGACAGCCGCTCCATCCGCTTTCTATAGTGTCACTGTATATAATGTCATTATATAATACTGTTGAGGGGGGCCTGACAATAAAATCTTTTAGTCTCCCTCCTGAGGGGGCCCCTTGTGGGTCTGGGCCCCAAAGCAGCTGCTTCCCCTGCTTCCCCTATTGCTACGCCCCTGCCCCGAACGTTCCTGCTGAATGACAGCATTTAGAGATCTTGAAACGTTGAGGAATCGATGAAGGTCGTAAAACTTTCTATTATAGAAAAGAACATTGATTTAATGAAACTGGAATAACGCTTTAATATGTCATCAATGAATTAAGTTGCAGAAGCTGACGACATAAGTTGACCTTTCCATATTGGCTGTATTGCTTTTCTTTACTGTTATCATCCATGTGAATTGCAGATCTATTTATACCCGTATCATTTATATTGTAGTTTTATTATTTTACGATGTAATTAAATGCTGGATTCCATTTTGCTCTGTTCAGGATGCATTTCTTTAATGTTGAGTCTTAGTCTGCCAGAAGCGCTTTTCCTTCTCCCTGCACTTAGAGACAAAGGCAATCAATAACCTCAGTGTAGCAGCATAGGTGGTGCCTTCACTTTCATTAACATCTTACATTCCTTGCAGGAGAAACCTGCGCTACTATAATAGAATAACCCGGAGGATAAACCAGGATTAACTGAATACAGCATATACATAAAGCAGTATCAGTATTATAGACAGTGCTACATGATAACTGACAAGTAATGACAGTAATGTAAGAGTAAAGAGTATTAAAGGGGTATTCCAATCTTGGATACTGGTGGGTATATCGCTAGGATATGCCCCCAATGTCTCATAGGTTTGGGTCCCACATCTGAAACTCACACCTATACTTAGAACGGAGCTGGAAAAGTCCTGGAGAGTGCACTGCGCATGCGCAGCTCCCCACCATTCATTCCTATGGGAGCGCGAAAAATAGCCAAGCACTGTCTCGGCTGTTTCCATCAGCCCCATAGAAGTGAAGGGAGCGGTGGCTGCATTTGTGGGGTGTGTCTCCCATTCATTTCAAAGGGACTTCTGAAAATATTGTCCGTGCTCCCATAGAAATGAATAGAGAGTGGTCACGCATGTGCGATGCGCCCTCTGGGACTTTGCTGACTCCTTTGGAAGGAAAGGTGCAGGTTTCAGAGGTGGGATCCACACCTATCAGACACTGGAGACATATCCTAGTGATATGCCCCCAATGTCTGAGATGGTACAACGCCTTTAATGTTATAGACAGCGCTACAGGTGTAACGAGTATTAAAGGCAATCTGTCACCCAGTAACCTCCATATGCAGCTGTGGTACACCTGATTAAAACACAGTTTTTCTTTTGTTGATCCGAGTCTCTGTTCCTGAGTTATGATACTTTTTATCAATATGCAAATTAGGCCTTTGGCGCAATGAGGACATCACCGTTGCTCTTGTTGCCGTAAACTCCGCTCCTTTCTGTGGTCAGACCCTCCCTCATTGCTTTGATTGACAGGGGCAGGCTGTGGCAAAGCAGTGAGGGGAGTTCATTGTTATCCGAATGACTGCAAGCTTCCCGGGTCCTATAGCTGGTGGACAACCCTAAATCATCACCCCTCCATGCCTGACAGTTAGTATGAGGAGCTTGTAGTGATAACGCTGTGCATGATGACCAAACATTTCTACCTAGTCCGTCAAAGCATATTGAGGCAGATGCACAATCAAAATACATCAGAACTCTGGCTCATATTGAGCCACAATAGACACTTTTTGTGCCTTACTCAACAGGGCGTGAAACTTGGCTTGTAGGGACGGGATATGGCACCAAAATTGGACCAACATTTTTGTACAAGATTTTGGCACAAGGTAAGCGTACCAATAGGTAGTAGAAAGTTAGATTAAAGTGTCTAAAGATATACTGAGTCTATCATACATAACAAACACCACTGTGATACATTCGGCACATCTGTACACTTCCTAGTCTAAAAGTTATGCCTCACTCACACAGTCAGTGTTTGTTTAGTGATTTCCATCAGTGATTTTGAGCCAAAACCGGGTGCGGCTCTAAACACAGAACAGGTGAAGATCTTTCCCTTATACCTCATGTCTGTGGAGGCTTCAATCCTGATTTTGGCTCACAATTACTGATGGAAATCATTGACCAAACACTGACGTGTGAATGAGGCTGCAGACAGGATTAGTAAATCTGCCCCATTTTTTCAGAACCTTTGTAGTTTGTTCTGATGCAAATTAACAAACCTAAATCATGCAGTCATGTTCTTTGTGCAGGGGAGGAGGCTTTTTTTTCCCTAGCTACCCTTTTATAAAAGCTATAGTTGTTCAGTCTTCTTCAAACTGTCCTTTTATGACCATAAGCATTTCTTAGATGACATTATGAAGCTCTTGGGTTTTCCTTCTCCAGGACTTTAATACTGGTCCAGGAACGTAGCTATAGAGGGTGCAGAGGTAGCAGTCGCTACCGGGCACAAAGACCCTTGTGCCATATAAGAAGACACTGGTATTATAGAAAGTGCATGCTGGTCAAGTTACACCTCTGGCTGGAGGGAAGGAGAAAGGGGTAAGGTCAATAATTTTGCATGGGGGGGGGGGGTGCTGTTTCAATTTTTGCCTCGGGCAGCATGAAGGCTATGTGTTTACCTACCCCTGGCCACAAAGCACTGAGGAAAGGAAGTGTGTGTGTGTGTGTGTGTGTGTGTGGGGGTGGTTGCCACCTGAACCATTACACCAGGGCCCATGAGCCTTTAGCTTTAACTACGTCCCTGGATAGGTCTTTAATATCAGATGGGTGAAGAATAAGTCAAGAATAAGTCATCATCAGTATTTAACTCCCCGAAAACCACTTGAAATGCTCTGACTTTGGACTGAATTTGGTGGGATGCCCACTCCTGGGTATCTGTCTCTAAGGTTCTTGATTTTTTTTTACCATTCCTTCTTACTGTAGCCTTGTGAAATTTTTGAAGATGCCCTTATATCGCTTCCCAGGTTGATGATCAGTCATCTAAGGTCATGACACGTGCACTCATTGGGGTGTTCCCTTTATCATAAAGTAATTTAGAAGGGGTCTGTGAGGTCTGTCTACGTTACTTTTCTGTCTATTTCTTATCTATCTTTCACTTATTTTCACTCAAATATCCCCTGAAGAGTCCCTGTATATGGGACGAAACATGTCATGTCGGGACCGGGACTAGAGTGAGGAATATTACACCAGGGTGAAGGCCGCGTCAGGGACAGGTTCCAGACGGGGTCAACCTTGTCGGGGCGGGTGCTCCAATGTGTTAGGCAGGGTCGTCCCTTTATCCTTTTCAGGGAAAATACCAGCAGGGACAGGTAGTAACGTCCAATTATCTATCCGCCTGGACTACGGAGCTTCCCGCTTCAGAGTCACTTGAAGACACAAGGATACCGTCTTTGAAATTACCACTGAACTTATTACGTGATTGCTATACCTAGACCAAAAGGAGGTGGTAAGAACCAGATTTTTATATTTAGCTTTTTCCCAATGTTTTCTTCACTTGTGATTATTTTGGGGTATTTTTTAATATAATTTGAGTAAAAGTTATGTTTTAAATGTAGACCCATATCCTTGTGTTGTTCATATTTAATACGGATAGAAGTATTCGGTCCGACCAGTTACTAGTTGTTGGCTTTGGTTTTTTTCAGATAAGCAGATAACTGCAGTAAAGTGATCTGTACAGACCAAGAAGTGACGCCTATTATTAGGCTTAGTGGCCAGTTCGAAAACTGCAGGATGTTATGGTTTTTGTTTAAATATAGATTTTGACATGGAAAATTAGAAACAACATAATCAAATATTATTTAAAACATAAACATAAAAACATGATTTAACCCTTAGGATACCAGAGGTTTTTTTGTTTTTGCATTCTCATTTTTCTTCCCTATCTTCCTAGAGCCATAACTTTTTAATTTTTTCAATTAACATAGCTGTATGTATGAGGGCTTATTTTATGCGGGACAAGTTTTACTTTCTAATGCCACCATTTAATATGGCATACAATGTAGTGGAAAGCAGAAAAAAATTCCAATTGGGGTGGAATTGGAAAAAAAATGCAATTCCTCCACCGTTTTACTGGTTTTATTCCCAAAGCATTCCCTTTACGGAAAACTTCACCTGTGCCCTTTGTTCTCTGGGTCAGTATGATTGCAATGATACTACATATGTATAGGCTTTTTATGTCTAAATAGTGTAAAAATAAATGTAAACTTTGGAGTGTGTGACTTGATCACACTTTATTACAGTTTTTTGGGTAAGAGAAGCAATGAAAAAATTGAAAAATTGTCCATTTTGACCCTTTTTTTCTGTTATGCCATTTGCCGAATTAGAAAAATATTTTTATATTTTAATAGCATGGGCATTTTCGGACGCGGTGATGCCCATGATGTTTAGATTTTTTGTTATTTATGTATTTATTTTTTTATTCTACGGACAGGAGGTGAATTTAAACTTTTAAATATTTTTTAATTTTGTATGTTTTTAACAGTTTTTTAACTTTTTTTATGATTTCGAAGCTCGCATTTGAGCTTACAAAATCCTTTTTAAAAATAAATTCAGAACCTTCATGCGTCTTTAAGACCCATGATTTGTACAGAATTGCTCATTTCTTATGTTGGCCTGCCTGCTGGCCAAAATAAGAATTGCAGCTTCAATACCATGGGTCTCTTCAGAGAGACCCTGCGTATTGAATTCAATTACCAGCATCTTCATGGGCCGCAGAGGATGCCGATAAGAAGCCCGGAAGTGCAAGCTTCCAGGGTTTTCAACCTTTAGATGCCATGATCTCACTTGATCACGACATCTAAAGGCTTTAATAACCTTGATCGGCATCATTGCTGGTCGCGGCCATTAGCCGGGAGTCTCTGCTATTTTAAAGATAGTAAAACTTAACAAAAACAATAACAAATTGGTATCTCCATAATAGTGATCTGCAGAATAAAGTTAACATGTCATGTAGTGAATTCAGCAAAAACAAGACCCTAAAAACAATGGCTAAATTTTAAAAACTACAATACCATAGAGGTACCCGAAAAATGATGGCATTAAACAATAAAATTATTCCCACAGGAAACAAGCTCTCATATAGTTAATTCCATTGGAAAATATAAAAGTTATAGCTTTTGAAATTGAGAGTTAAAAAAAAATCACTGCAGCCTGCAGTATCAAACTAGACCACACTGCATTCAGTGCATCTGCCATGTGATAAGTTCAGAGCCCAAATGTGGAATCAGGGCAGGGCAACTATAGAGGGTGCACAGATAAATAGTCAAAAGTGAACTTTGTTAGAAGGGTATAAAGGCCCTTCTACCATATAAGAAGACACTAATATCATAAAATGGCACATGATGAGTTAGGGGCATTGGTGCAGATGTACCCCAGCCATCCAGACCAGTAGGGCCCCCTTCAGACTATAATAACATCATTTGGAGTTGTAGGATGACTTGACACAAACATCTAGAATTTAGATCATAAAGTAAATGTTTATGGGGTTTTTTCATAAATCAGAAACCCCCCTAAAACTCCCGAAAACAAAAAAATTAAACTTTATATCCATTATTTTTACCTTTGAAATGATGCTTGGGTTCTCTGCTACCAACTTCCATCTTTTTCACAGCTCCTGTGTTAAGGCAGAATGTAAATCCAAATGATATGCAGCTTTGCACCCATGTGGTTTGGAGGCAGGAGAATGGAGCAGAATTTTAAAAATATCTTCATAGTATATTCCTGTTTGGTGGAATTTTAGGGAATACCGGTGACGCCACAATGTTGGTGATCAAAAATGTAGTATGATTTTACAAGGAAGTATGGACATTTTTCTGTTTAACTTCAGTTCTGAGTGAGAAGACAAGGGTGTTCCAAGGTGAATGACTGGTGGCTGCTCTTTTCTAAATCTCCAATGTCCTTAGAACATTATAATCTTCCACTTGTGTCTTTTAGCCCCGTAAAACCTAAAGTATCTATCAAATCTGTCATTGAGAGGTCGGAAATATGTCTTGTGGTAATCACTTCACGCTCTCCTAGTAAACTGAAATGACCCCACTTACACCGTCTTGAGTAATTCGTATCTTTCCCTGTGAAGGTGGAAAGACAAAAGTCATAGTGTTTTTCAGTTATTAATCTTCACCTCCTGAGGTTGATGATAACACTTTCCTAAAGACTGCATCCACATGTCTCTGGCTCTGAAAAGAAGGGATAAAACAAGACCTTTGACATCAACATATTGTTCAAAGAGAGAGGAAATATTTCAAGACGGCGGAAGACATGGAGAAGACACTGGTGGAAGTGGCAAACATAAAGAGAAAAAATTTAGGATGTAGGAAAAGTTATGGAAATAAATTGGAGGATAAAGACTGAGATGCTTCTAAGACATCAGATGAGTAATATAAATCAGGTAGTGGTGCCAAATGTCACAATGGTTGCCTAAAGAGAAAACATTTGTGGAAGAGCTTAAGTAAACAAAAAAGCTTTATCAAAAGTTATGGAAATAAGTTGTAGGATGAATATCAGTAGTAAAAAGTCAGAGCATCTGTATTATTTCTTGAAAACCTTTTTTTAGCCTGGAACCTGGTTTTCTCAGATGTTCAAAGAGAAAGCCAGTTGGATGACTAAAGAAACGACTTCAAGAAAAAACACAGCATGTCCAGTTGCTCTGTGACCTGGATGAATAAGAACCTTCATAGACATGTCGGAGGATGAAAATTGAGGCCTATGCTCTAAAGAGAGATGAGTAATATGAAGGAGGTAGCGGTGCTTTAAAGAAAGACCTTTACAGAAGGTGTTTTACAGGTGGGAGGGACGGGAAAAAGAATAAAAAAAAACTATTGCTCACTTTTTGAAAGTCCCACCATTTCAGAGGAGCAGCTCCCATCCTTGACATTTTTGGTCCCAATTGGGCCAGAAGTGCTGACATTCCATTCCAATTCACGTGACCACAGCAGCAAATCTCTGGCCTCAGTGGTCACTTGCATATCTGTCTGATAGTCCTTTTAAAGGGTGGAGAATATTTACATAAAATGTGACTCAATCATGATTGATGTCAGTGAGAATGGTAGGTTTCAGATGACTTCTGGAGGTCCTAACAGCAGGATAGCATAAGATTTGTTATCAATAAGCAATTTTCAATTTTGGACAACTCTTTAAATATGCCTATAATTGCCCAATGCACAATGTACACTGAATTTAAAGTGTAACTGTCAATCATTTTTTTATTTTTGTAATGTGTACGGGCAGTGATACTGACCATTTATGTAATATGCTTTAATTACTAAAATTGTACATTTCTATTAGAAAAATAGCTCTAGAGTGGTCCATTTTGATCCTTAGTGACGCTCCTCTGTCTTCTGTTTACATAACAGTGGAGACCAGCTCAACATTGACTGTGTTATGTAAACAGAAGGCAGAAAAGCGTTGCTAAGGCTTAATTTGGCTATTTTTCTAATAGAAATGTACGATTTCAGTAATTAAAGTATATTACAAAAATGGTCAGCATCACTGCCCCTATACATTACAAAAATTAAAAGAATGACAGTTGCACTTTAAAAAAAAATAAACTTTTTGGATATTCTATTCTCATTTTTTACAATATTTGTTCCCACTCTTCGTTGCTATTCTGGTGGAATATTATTGGCTCTGTAGGCCTCTGTTTTTGATTTCTGCCTTATATGTCTTTTATCGTCATGCCATATATAGCACATGGAAATAAATAATACCATATATGTAGCCTGTTTTCCAAAAAGCAACATAAAGAGTAGCAATGCTAACCGAAGCATTGGGTAATAAAATGAAATTAAAACTCGTTGTGAATGAAGAATGTACGACAGCCATAATGTAGAACGTTTCAGATGCCGCAACCTCATGATTTGTGTAGGCTCGTGATTAAGAGTCGAATGCCTAAATGTTATAGTAACAATACAGCAGGCTACAATATATTTTTGGAACAAAGACCCCTTTGGAAGATGGTTCCAGGAGTACTGCCATGTGAGGACAATGAAGCCGCACCGGCACACTTAGGGTTATAGTCTCGTTCTCCTTCTTGTTCCTGTCTGCAGTCGAAAGGTTTTTTTCGTTGTTTCCATGGCAACGCTATATCTGTCTGCCAGCTCTGTCGTAAGTTATTGAACTGAGACTGGCTTTTGGTTTAGCAGATAATTAGGTTCTGTCTCACAGGTTCATTTTCCTGTGACTGGGACGTGAATATGACCTACAGCTGGCCTCAATTTCACTGTCACAGACAAAACTTTTAACCCGTCATATTCTCCGTGGCAAACAAAAGCAAGCGTCTTGGTTGTTTTTTGGATTTTTTTTAATACCTTCTCTCATTTACTAGGACTGAACATAAAATCACAATAAATCTAAATGGGAACACATACAGTATATTGAACAAGCCTGCTGAAAGTAAATTATGAAACGTATGTTTTGAGAAAAACACATTGTAGATACGGTTCTGGTGCCATTGTTTTTGGCTCTTCTATAACCTTAAATTTTTTACATCTTCTACAATAATGTTATCCATAAATACAGGCTTCTTCTCATGGTTTAGGTTTCTCCTGTCTTGCACTGACCCCACCTTCCTCCACCGATCCAGTAATTTTTATTCTCCGTTCCAAAATGTGTTCTTTGTCCACCTTGAATTGAGGGGGCCGCAGTGTTATTTACTATTTCTCTGTCCCTGCCTCGGTAAAAGATGTCACAGCATGAAGTTCTTGTTTAGAAAAATATCTGTTGCTATCAACGGCTATTTTTTGTTAATGACATCACTGTCTGGGTCTTATTTGATGCTCTGTGGGCTTCCCTCGTCTCCGACTGAAACACCATAGACTGTATTATTCTAGGAATGACAACATCACCCAAAATAACTAGAATTAGTAACTGGGTAGTTGGATTTTTGGGGGGTTTTTTTCTGCTGTGTTTCTTTCGAAACATAGAGAATCCTACTGTGTCCAAGTTCTCTTTAGAGAGTTTAGTCTAAATGGAAAACTGCACATTGGAAGATACTACTCTTTGAAATATCATACAATGTACTTGTACTATCATGATTATGGGTGACATATCCTTCTCATCAGCCACATTCACAGCTACATCCTGAATTTTTTTAGATACAACAATGTCGCTGAAATCCATTGAATTATAGTATATGGTTTGCAGGAAAATAAGGAGAAGGAATAAGTGAAATTAAGCTCTATTAACATTTTTGGCTATGTCTGACATACTGTATTTTTCGCTCTATAAGACGCAATTTTTTTCTTCCTCAAATAGGGGAAAATGGTAGTGTGTCGTATAATGCGAATGAGTGCTCTAATTATGGAAGGACTTATTGATATGCGGGAACACAAGCAGCAGTGAGTATAGCACTGTTAGCGCAGGCTGCACTCACCACTCCCAGATCTTCTTATGGGTGCCACGCTGTGTCCTGACTACATATACATGCACTACTGTGCAGCACCGGCAGAAGACCAGGGAGCATTGTGTGCAGGAAGAGTGCACCATCTGGTTCAAGAGAGGTAAGTTGTTTAATTTATTTTACTGTCTGATCTCAGGTTTTATGGAGATTGGGGGAGTCTGATGGGGGAAGGGGTATGATCCGAGGTGTCATAAAGATTGGGGATCTAATTGAAGGGGCTGGTCTGAGGTATGATCAACATTGAGGTCTGACTGGAGGGTCTGATCTGAGGTCTGATCAAGATTGGGGTCTGACATGGGGGGTTCTAATATGAGGTCTGATAAAGATTCAGGGTCTGATTTGGTGGTCTGATGAAGATTGAGAGTGTGAACTTAGGTCTGATGAAGACTAGGGGTCTGATGAAGATTGGGGGTCTGATGTGAGGTCTGTTGAAAATTGGAGATTTAATTTGGGTCTAATCTGAGGTCTGATGAAAAAATTTTTTTCTTATTTTCCTCCTCTAAAACCTAGGTGCGTCTTATGATCAAGTGCATCTTTTAAAGCAACAAATATGGTTTATGTCAGGAGAAATACTTAACTTATACCTCTGACTTATCCATTGGCCCTTACATATACTGAAATATTGTCTCTTGGCATCTGCTGGGCTGATATGTTTTGGTACACAATTATTTTCACTATATGAAAGCTGAGTCTACTGTAGTACTATACCGTGTGGTATATATTTTTTGCAATAGTAGTCCATGGTCGATGTATGCCAGCATATGTCTACAGAGCGACATACATTGGAAGTATAAATAGGACATGTGAACACAGCCCAATAAGTACAACTCCCTCTCTCCAATCTTACTTCCACTTGGGCATCTCTATGAAAAGTGACATTTTTTTAATGTTTTTTTATGTGCCAATATGGTCTTATTCTATTTGTAAAAGAAGTTTAAGAGTTTAAGACCAAACATTCTGCCGTTAATTTGTGAACGAAAATGTAGTATATTCTCCAAACACAGTGTAGACACAATATAAAAAATGTTTATAAACCAATGAAAACATTGGGGGAAAATGTGCTCTGGTCCTTGAAATGGCATCTGTCGATGGGTTTATAATCAAAATTAAATTACTAGTGGTAAAAAAAGATAAAACAAAAATGGTAAAGTGTAAAGCTCAATTTTCACGAAGACTCAATTCACACTGCATTGGAAGTCAAGTTCAGGAAATACTCCCATCGTACACCTCTGGTGGAAACCTCCATCGTATTACTGTGTCAAAATTCTGGCACATATTACCTTTCCAATGATATGGGCCATCAACATATGCCAAAATGATACTCTTTTTGTCAAACATCAGATCAGTGAGGCACTATTCTTATGTTTGGCATAGCATGAGTATAACCTACCAGTGCTTGGTCCCCCCCAAAAAAAACTAAACTTTAAAGGGAACCTGCCATCAAGATCCACCCTATTAAACTTGTAGTTATATTCAAATCAGGTGCTTTGTGCAACAAGGGGCTGGTCTAGGTCCTTGGAGCACCGCTTCACCTCCACCTCTCCGTGTTGACACTCACCCTCCAGTGAGATTGACATGGCTAGGCATCTTCACTGCTTCAATGTTTTTTCCTGAAATCTCATGCATGTGCAGGCATCAGCACATGTGCAATTGAGGGGATGACCACTCTGAGATCGTCACTGCACCAGTGTATGTGTGGTATTTCATGGCCAGGCATCAGAGCAGTAAGGATTCCTGGGCCTGTTAATCTCATGGGGACTGGCAGTAGGGAGAGGCGAAGGGGAAATGGTGCTCCAAGGGGATAGCCCTGCCCCTCGGTGCTATGAGCACCTGATTTGCATATAAGAAAGTAAGAATTTCTGTGTATTGGTAATACAGATTTCAGAAAGAAAGGCTTAGTTTATTCACCATGATCAACTCTATCAGGCAGTATACCTGGTTTAATAGGGTTGATCATGGTGAGCGATCCACTTTAAGGATAAGGCGATTCTTGTACAACGATTGCCCATATTGAAAGATTCAGGTTGTGCAATGATTGCAGCAAACCACGATTTTAACTTCAGTCCTTGGTTGACCAAATTTCCTGTGGAGTTCAGACAGTACATGCAGATAGGCTTCTGATTTATCATAAAATATCCCATCGCTAAAGATGAGAGAACTTTTAAAAATTCAGTTCGAGACCGACTTGGCCAAATTGGTAGTCAAAGTTGATTCCGAATAAATTCTACTTAAATCACAATTGTAATAATCTCCTGAAAAAATCTCAACTCTTCAAATCTCAAAATAAATTCATGCCTTTTCAAACTCAAACTTTTTGAAGCTTAGAATCTGATCGTCAGATTGCTACCCGCTATACTACATACTAAGGCCAGGTCCACGCAAGTGTATTACAGATGTAGGAGGTTCCACGCACTCAGGGTGCAACAATAGCTTCCAGTGCCAAGAGTTGTGGTTTTCCACCAGCCAAAGAGTCACAGGTTGAAGGCTACAGTCTTACATTACCATCTACCACGTGCTAATGGAGGCTTTAATTTCTATACGTCTGAGATGCTGGCATTTGCTTCTCCCCATTTGCACCTGTTAATAAATAAAGCACTGATCTGTGTAATGGAGCTGTTTTATCTGATCTCCTTTGGTCAGCAAGTGCAAGCCTAAGTGATTGTTGAATGCAAACAAAATTAAAATGTAATTTCAGGTCAGCGTGCTTAAAGCTTCTCGGCTGAATGTGCTGCTTTGTTTCATTTTTTTTTTCTTTCATAGAAAATTACCCAGTGGTGTGAATGGAGGGTGATATTCTAATGAAGCATGGCAGATATAGCATTTGCTGCTCAGCAGACACCATATGAATCTATGCCTGGTGAAATAGCAATTTATGTTTTAATCTGAGATGTATAAATGTCCTGAATAATGTTACAGCTGTGATCACTGTGTCAACGCATTACTGAAATCAGCAAACTAAGATTACCTTGCCTTGTAGCTGTCATGTCAGAGATGTATGTGTGTTACTGTAGAAGCAATAAAATGACCTGCAAATTAAAAAAAAAAAAAAAACTTCCACATGTTGTACCCTGCACCAAAAATGGATGCACACTAATTAAGTTATGGGTCACATATCAAACATACAAATATAATGCAGCCGATACTTACGTAGCTGAATACATCAGAAAGAAGTAACAACTACAGATGGTGAAAAAGCAAAAACAAAAGTAAAATTATTATTGTTATATAATTTATATTAAAAAAAGATTGCAATTAAAAAAGCTTCAGGTTATGATGATCTATCTATCTGTCTGTCTATCTATCTATCTATCTGTCCATCCAGGGAGTTATTGGATGAGTGCATAAAACAATATGTAAAGAAGTTGTCCCATGAAAAATATTTATTTAAAAATTTATTATAGCCGCCGAGTTATTCAATATAATGTATCTGTATAGCGCCACCTGCTGTTTGTTTGTTTTTCCTATTTTTTTTTTTGTCCTGCTCACTAAGAAGGCCGCACATGCTCAGTTTTATCCTTCAACTTCCCCCTGAGCTGCGATAGGGAGACCTGAGACACGCCCCCTGAGCTGTGATAGGGAGATTTAAGACACGCCTCCTGAGCTGCAGCAGAATGGACTCTCCTCTGATCTGTCAGCTTGATACAAATCTAGCAGAGCAATGAATGGGGAGGTCTCTGGATCCATGTGAGGTACAGGGCTGGTTCTAGCTTTGTTAGAAAGAGATTGTACAATGTCGGATTTAAATTTTTAACATTAGTCATGGGATAACCCCTTTAAGTGAACCCTACTGAGTATGGAGCTCTGAAGCAGATGAATGGTCACTGATAACAAAGTTTCGTCAGAAAAGGCTTCTATTTTTCAGGGTTGGACCTCCGCTGATTGGCAAAGGGTTGCCTTCTCCGATAAGTCATATTTGATGCTTCATTGAATGTATGGACGTTGGTATATCAGGCAAGAAACATCAGAGAATAAGCACTCTGCAGCCATTGCTGGAAGAACACCATCTGGTGGTATGGGAATGTTTTGGTGGTATTCTCTGGGCCACTCATCCATGTGGAAGGCACTCTATACTGATTTGGGCATGAATCCATTCTGGCAGATCTTGTACACCCATACATGCTGATTGTCTTCCATGAGGCGGATGGGATCTTTCAGGAAGATAATGAGACATATCACACAGTCTGTCTAGCTGACGTCCATGCTACATATGGTGGCTACTCTAGATATTAGCTGGTGTTTATAATAATGTATAGTATATACATACACATACACACATAGAGAGAAAGAGTTTAGGTGTAATCTTTAATGAGAAATATGGCTACATTTCTAATTGTTATGGTTTAATCTACAACATCTACTGCACTTGTAATTAATTATTTTCAAGATATTAAAGGGGTATTCCCATCTAAGACAATAGCGGACATATTGCTAGAAAATGCCCTCATTGTCTGATAGGTGCAGGTCCCACCTCTGGGACCTGCACCTACACTAAGAACAGAGCGGGAACAAGGTGGCCGGGTTTGGCTACCACCAATCGCTCTCCCCATAGCAGTGAATGGGAGCACACCGCACTTTCACGGCCACCGCTTCCATTCATTTTTATTTTTAGCTGCCCCATAGAAATGAATAGAGGGTGGCTGCACATGCACAGTGCACCCTCCACAGCTTTTGGGGCTCCGTTCTCGGTGTAGATGCAGGTCCCAGAGGTAGGACCAGCACCTATCTGAAAATCGGGGAAATCCTAATGATATACCCCATTGTCTGAGATGGGAAACACCTTTAATGTGCTGTTAGTGGATGAGAACATATTTGGTTACATTCAGAGGCAGTAATCCTGTACATAGCTGAGTAGATAAATTGAATCCAATGTAGACAATACTCTGTGAGCTAAACAACCTGGTCTACAGACTGATACATTGTAGCAAACTGCCAGATAGGTACTGTATGTGCAGCTGTCCATGTGTAACCAAGTGTGTTCTCATCCACTGACATCACATTTATATCTTGAAGATAGTAAAAGAATTGAAACACAAAGAATATTAGAATTGTAGAACAGTGACAAATCTTTGATACCATAAAAAAAAAACACAAAACCTTTTAAACCTAAACTGTCTGCACCTTTTCCTGCCCTCTCTGATTGCAGTGCTGTCTCTGATTCATTTGTGTATAATGTACAGGGGGAGGGTCAAAAGTCTCAGGACAACCTTTTATTTCAGAAATAAAAGGGAAAATGAAATATCTGAATACCCCAGCAAGTAATGGGTGAGGGGTCCTTTCTTTTAGGCTATGTCCAGAACATGGCTGTCATCTTGAAAGCTGTCATATTGGGTCAAGGGTACATTTTTCTAATGGAAAGGGGGTCATGTAGCGTATCGAAGATGAGCATAATTTTCTTAGAAATCAATTGCCGCAATCAGATTTGCAATATCTCTTGTGATTCAACACAGAAGGTTTCAACAACAACCGGAAACTTTCTCTGTGATGCAGAGCTATTTGACGTGTTGCCCCTGGTGCTGGACACAGAACTTTGAAGTTTTGAACTTTCTGAGGGATATTTATCAAAACCGGTGTAAAGGAAAACTGGCTTAGTTGCCCATAATAACCATTCAGTTACAATCAGATTTCAGCTTTCATTTTCCAAAGGCGCTCTGAAAAATGTAAGGTGGAATCTGATTGGTTGCTATTGAAAACTATGACAGTTTTCCTTTACACCGGTTTTGATGAATCTCCCTCTCTGTGTGATAACTTTTCGAACCACAAGAGATATTCAAATCTAATTGTGGCAATCGATTTCTGAGAAAATTCTTGTCTTCTTTGATATACTACATGACTCCTTTCCCATTGAAAAAAAATTACCTTTGATCCAATATGGCAGCTTTCAAAATGGTGGTCATGTTCTGTACATAGCCTAAAAGATAGGTCCCCTAACTCTTTAATTGGCGGGGTATTCAGATATTTCATTTTCCCTTTTGTTTCTGAAATAAAAGGGTGTTCTGACTCACTTTTGACTCACCCTGTAGTCTCTGGGAAATGTACTGTTTATTAGCTGCACTATGAGGAAGGAGTCCTCATATTCATGAGCTGTGGCATAGCCACGTCCACCCACCAATGATTGATAGCTTTATCCCTATGCACAGTAATAGGGAGAAGCTCTCAATCATCAGCAGGAGAGAAGGGGTGAGAGGGGTTATCCAGACATGGGATTCAGCCAGTTCCCTCCAGTTCTCCAGATCCGGTTGTTAAGATTACAACTGGATCGGAGAACCGTGTTACCAGCTGAGTCCCGATGCGGAGGTCTGGCGGTGGCAGGGCAGCTGGAGATGTTCACTTCCATTGCTTCACGCACTACTGATAGTTTAGCCCCTTAGTTGGGTGGTATGTGTGGGTAGTGTATATATGATGTATTTATGTATGTGTACCATGCACATGATGTATTTATGTGTATGTGTGTTGCATATATATGGTGTATGTATATGTAAATATGTGTCGTGACGCCACGTGTCCGCCATTGAGTAGGGAACCTGTTACCTGTAGGCTCTCCCCACAGCTCTTGAATGTTAGGACTCCTTCCTTTCAGAAACTACATTAGGCCTTTCACACTTGCGGCAGGAGTTCTCTGGATTCAACATTGCCGGATATTACTGGAATGTCCGTAGGCCCCATTGACTATAATGCGGTCCGGCTGAGACCTCGCCCCTATCCGGCAAGTATGCTAGGATTCGGCGGGACAACAACCTCTGCATGCAATGCTGGATCCACAAATCTCTGCCTGCAGTGTGAAACTAGCCTTATAGACACATATAACAGAGGCAATGCCTGTCAATATCATATGCTGCCCACAGAGAGGGCGTCATAAAAGTGTTCACAGATTCCCTTAAAGGGGTTGGCCACCCTAAGTATCAAAAATCCAAAATTCCCCCAGACAATAGCCAACACTATGAAGTATTTCTCAGGTGACATGTACTGGCTGTACGTCATTTATCTAACCTGTTCACCATGACACACTTCCCTGGAGGAGCTCCCTCAGACAGGCTGTGTGGGAGGAGCAGCTGCAAAGTGAAAGTAACAATCCCAGCATGCACTGCAGCAAGCATGTCTAGAGGAGAAGTCACATGACCTCCCCACCCACCTGTGTTCCCATAGAGACAAGAGCCCCTTAGAATAGATAATATCAATAACCCAGTTATCAGTGAATAACTGTTGTACAGACATTGCAATAGAAAGAACACTACAGTCCAAACAGTAAAGGGGGGGGGGGGGTGTTACCCTTTTCATAAATTTGCTCTGGGGCCCAGTCTTGTCTAGTTGTGCCATTGGATGTAAGCCAAAAGCAGAATGAGGGGGGAGTTATCATTTCCCTTGTTCCTAAAAAGTGGTGTTAAAAAGTTGCAAACTATGGGACAGATTTATTAAAACTGGTGTAAAGGAAAACTGGCTTGGTTGCCCTGGTTGCCCATAGCAACCAATCAGATTCCACCTTTCATTTTTCAAAGCTTCTTTGGAAAATGAGGTGGAATCTGATTGGTTGCTATGGGCAACTAAGCCAGTTTTCCTTTACAGCAGTTTTAATAACTCTCCCTCTATGTGTTTGCAAATTTTTAACTGCGCTTTTTTTTTTTTTTTTAAAGGGTGTGACAATGGCAGAGACAGGGCGTGACCAGTCACCCCAACAAATTTATGTTCATTTTCACCAGTTTTCTGACTCAAATGAAGCCAGAAAACTATGGCAGCTCTGAGCTGTCATAGATTTCTGTTTAGGTGCACGGACTGCACAAATCGATCTGCTGACATACAGAGGAGCCTCCTGTCTATCATCATACGACCTGCTCCCAGCTGACAGCCCATCAATCATCTATGAATATATGACTACCCTTCATCTGGGGAAAAAAGGAAAATGAGTGTAGTCAAATAGCTATATATAACGTACAGGGGGGTCACAAGTCACTATATATAAAGTACAGGGGGTAACACATCACTATATATAATGTACAGGGGGGGTCACACATCACTATATATAACTTTGTTGTCCACAGCACCTTTCTGGCCTGCTACATCACTGCAGTCAATGAGGTACATCACAGATTATCCTCAGTTTCTCTTCCTCTTGCAAAGTTTCTTTATTTCAGCTTCTAACAAGTTTCTCTGCTAAGCCTCTTCAGCCCTGTATAGTCAGGACTGCAGTCACAGCAGAAGGAAACTTCTCTGACACAAGAAGGGTGCCTTTAGGACCCAGGAGCAGCACACTCCTTCCATGGACTAGTGCATGTGCAGGCATGGACAAGCCAGGCAGCTATGAGAGCAGCAATGAGGAGGTGTGGCTTCCAATAGCAAGGGAACAGGGCAGATCTGCTGCAGAAGATATATGAGGAACTTTATTGTCTGCCTGCTTTCTTTAGAGTTTTAATAAGTGCTAACAAAGTGGCCAACCCCTTTAATCATACTCATACAAATAAGATAAAATAAATCAGGATTGAAATAATCATATATTGCCTTGGATAAAGAAACTATGATGGCTACTGGTTCCAAAGGGCGACTGAGGACACTTGGCAGAACTCCTTTACTCAGCTATTTGTACCTTTATGGGCATTAAAACCACATTGATTTAATGGAGGAATCTGAGAGCAGAGCAGAGAGCGGAGACAAGATGTTTAAGCTAATTGAAGTAGTTAAAAAGAATCGATACATCATCCTATATGTTTTTTGCAAGGAGGCACCTCAGCTTTCATGATTTATAGATAATGGGGGGTTTTATCATTTCCCCTACACCAGTTTTCAGGTTTTAAAAATTCACAAAACCCAACTTAACTGGCATTTTTACGTTGCTCTCACCAGTTTCCAAAAACGGGTGATGGAGAAGGTGGGGTGTTGGTGGGATCATCGGCCCCAACACATTTAGCATTATTCACGAGCTGGAATAGATTTCAATCTAGTGCACAGACTACTGAAGGAGACCTTTCATTTATGACAATGTCTGCTCTGGTAGCACAGGTCCCGTCAAGACCAATATAGCACACGCTGTTCTTGATAAATCAGGGCCAATATGTCTTCCCGACTGTGATGGAAAAAACGCTTGAGCCTATAGGTTAAAGGTAAAGTCTTTTTATTCAGGTCTCTCCAGATGTTCTATTAGGTTCAGGTCAGGGCTCTGGCTGGACCATGCAAGGTCATTCACAGAGTTGTCCCTAAACCATTCCTGTGTTGTTTTGGCTGTGTGCATTGGCTTGTTGGAAGGTGCACCTTCAGCCCACCCTGACCAGTATCCAGTGTACCTGTCCCAGCCGTTAAACCCCTCCCTCTTCCAGCATGATTCTGCCACCACCATGCTTCACTGTAGGTATGTTATTGGGCAGGTGGTGAGCAGTGTCTGGTTTCCTCCAGACATGACATTTAGAACTGAGGCCAAGAAGTGCAATATTGGTTTCATCAGACCAGAAAATCTTGTTTTTCACAGTCTGTTATTTCTTTAGCTGATTTTTTTTTGAAAAATTTCACGTGTCCTCTACTGAGGATAGGCTACTTTCTAGCCACTCTGCCATCAATCCCAGATTAGTGGAGTTCTGCAGTGATGGTTGACTTTCAGGAAGTTTCTCCCATCTGCACACTGGATCTTTGAAGCTCAGCCAGAGTGATCCTTAGGGTCTTGGTTACCTCTCTCACTAAAGCCCTTTTTATCCAATTAAATTGGTGGTTTGGTGGGGTGGGCAGCTTTAAGAAGAGTCCTGGCTGTTCCAAACTTCTTCCATTTAAGAATTATGGAGGCCACTGTGCACTTGGAAACTTTCAGTGTGGGAGAAATATTTTATATCCCTTTCCACATCTGTGTCTCCACTCAATCCTGTCTCTGGGCTCTACAGGCAGTTCATTCTTCACGGCCTGGTGTTTGCTCTGACGTATTGTCAGCTGTGAGACCTTATATAGACAGGGCTTTGCCTTTCCAAATCATGTCCAGTCAACTGAATTTATCACAGGTGGACTCCAAGCAAGGAATAGAAGCATCTCAAAGATAATCAAGAGAAATGGGAGGCCCCAGAGCTAAATTTCAAGGGTCATAGCAAAGGGTCTGAATGTGAAACTTGTGTTTTCTTTTTAATAAATTTTCAAAAATTTAGAAATTTCTTTTTTTGCTTTCTCATTATGGAGAATTGAGTACAGATTGATGGGGAAACTTGATTTATTTATGTTTTTATTTTTTTCATTTTTAGCACAAGACTGCAACATAGGACAAAAGACTTTCCAAATGCATTATATTGATGACTTGTCCTCAGGAAAGGTCATCAATGCCTGATCGGTGGGGGTCCCACTCTTGGCACTCTAACACTTAGTTGTTTGAAGAATTCTAAAGATAGGTCATCAATATTTAAATCCCTGACATCTGTAATTTACTGACATATCTACTTTGCAAGAGGATACCGGCCAATTTGGACATCAGAATGGACCTGAGGATTCATTAGGTGAAGCCACAGCTCTTCCCCTAGAAACTGCAACTGCACCATATATCATTATCAGATTTGGAGCTTTGTTTTTCTTATATTGAGTTTTTCTCTCTCACTAGAAAATGTCTTTAAAGGAAAACAACAGGAAAAAAAGTTTTTCCATATAAACCTGGGGGCTCAGAGAGTTGACCTTTGTTTAGGATAGGTCATCAATATCAGATTGGCAGGGTTACAACTCTTGGCTCCCCTGCTAATAAGCTGTTTGAAGGGGTTTCAGTACTTGTGTTAGTGCTGTATCCTTCTCACCATGTGCTTCCGGGTCTGTGCATCTGTGTCAGAAAAATAGGACTTGTCCGATCTTTGCTCATAACATGCAGATCACAGACCCATTGATGTCAATGGTGCACGGTGGTGCACGGTGCAGGGTGCACGTGGCCGAGGTTCGTATTTTGCAGATCTGTGGTTTGCAGTCCACAAAATGGACACAGCTATGTGAATACTACCTAAATGCTGCTAACATTGTCCTACTATCTATCCATTGAGGTCACCTGCTGTCTCTGTCCACCCCTGCAATAAATAAAAAAACATTTTGTGGGGAAAGCCTAGCAGAAGAGTCCATCAATTGTCTCCTTGACTATTACTTTGTGTAAGATCTTATTTATTTTTGTACTCTTTACTTAGGCTGCAAAATGTATAGAGTTGGGAGAAGAATTCTGCACTGTTCCCGTAACATAATAACATAGTAACATAGTTTATAAGGCCGAAAAAAGACATCTGTCCATCCAGTTCGACCTGTTTTCCTACAAGTTGCCGTAGAATATCAAATGTAATAGACGTATTAAAGCAATCATATTTTCAGGGAAGAAGTGACATTTTTACTTTGATCTGTAATGAAATTTGTCAAATTTATACAATTTCCATGGAATTTTCTCATGGGCAATGTGCTAGCGGTCAAAACGGCTAAAAATGATTGCTCCTGAGTACTGTTGAGTGAATTTCAGGGAATATTCGATGCGCCACAAAGCCAAATTTCCTTGTGGTTCGTGGTAGCGAATCCATTTTCCCTGCAAAAAAACCCTTACTTATCTTATCCATTTGAGCATGAAGAGTCGACCGCCACCATCTTGATTGAAGATCCCGTGTGAAATCCTGTGCACGGTGAAGTATGACGTTACCACGCCGGCCAACGGGCAGCGTGAAATTTTGCACTGGATCTTCAGTCAAGATGGCGGTGGCCAGCTCTTCACAAATAAATGGATGAAGTAAGTATGATTTTTTTTTTTTTAATTTATTTTACACTTTCATATCAGCGATGAACGCGGCATCTGAGGGGTACAATGACCCACTACTTACAAAGAAATGTGCTTCATGACGAAGTAATTCATCACAAAGCAAATTTTTTTGTAAAATTCTTTGAAGCAGCCGAATCAAATTTACCAATACTTCGTTCATCTTCACTCCTAAGGCAAGAAATTGGATAGCTCTGCTGCAGAGCTTGACCATTGGAGCAAAACAATGTTTCGTGTAGGACAATGGTTATCCGGCTTCTTCTTGGTGCACACCTTACGTAATGAAACGATCACACCTCTAGATATTATTAGACTTTTTCAGGCTTGTACAGCAGCAGTGAGAATCCTCAAACTGATAGTGATTTCAGTAAGCAGCTTGTTCAGATGATATAATCGTGCTGTGATGGATTTGAAGATGATGATGTTTGGCTGGAGAAGACACTAAAGTCACATTGACAGGTTCACAAATAAATACTTCATACACACATATCTAAATAGATCATTCCAGGGTTAAGAAGGCATGAAACTCATTCCAAGTACCAGGTTGACATCTCAAGTGTCGGTAGGCACCTACTGGGTGATGCCTTAAAGCCCATTCACACAACATTTTTTGGTACTGTTTTTCACAAGTTTTCTGCCAGGAATCCATGTAAAAAAGCCTCTAAAAGGCTTCCCTTTCTTTTCAACACTGAAAAAAACATTGAACTTTTGGAAAGTGTCTTATTACTACTGGGGGTGCTGAAGGAGTATAAGTCACTCCTATAGAGCCTCCAGTAGTAATAAGACGCCTAATGTCCCTGTATTACAAAATGCCCCTACAGTTCTCCCAGTATTTATATTACCCCCTACTGTTATAATGCTCGCCCTGAAGTGCCCACAGTATTTATAATGCCCCTGCAATATCATCACTCCCTCCCAGAGTCGCCATCAATATACAATCCCATGTAAACATCACCCCTCCCTAGCTGCCTTAAACTCACTGTCCCATGTAAATAACATCACCCCATCAACATTCAGTCCCATGTAAAAAATATCACTCCACCCCACTCCAACAATAACCACAACTCATAGCATTCCTCTGCCTCTCACACTGAGAATCTCTCCCTTCACTCACCTCTCCTCATGTAGCAAACCTCTTCCCCAGGACTTCTCTTCACTGCTGAGCGCCATCCTCTTGTCACGGACGTTCCTGCAACAGGTTGCAGAGAGTCATCTAGGCTTGCACATGTGACATAATCTGACATGTTTTCCTTTTTGTGTTGTTGCTGTTTACCACACCCCTTCCCCTCAGCTGTTGCGGGTGTGGTATTTGTCCTTCCCCTATTTATTCCTGCTTCTACCACAGTTACTTGCGGTTCATAGTTTCAGTGGACATTGTGGTGGATTGGTGTGGTTCTCTCCTGAGATCTGCTTGCTTCCATTTCTTATTAAGATAAGTGTCCTCTTTCCCTTTTGTGTTTACCCTGCTTTTCCCTGTTGTGTTATTTGGCATTTTGGAGACTCCTGTTCGTCCTTCCTTTTGGAGGAACGGGTAGACTCAGTCCTGTCAGTAGTTGCAGGGTCCTATAGGGTCGGTTTGGTTTTAGGTTCCTGTGTATGAACTCTCCTACCTTTGAGGCCTGTTCATACTTGAAGTCAGTCAGGATTTGTGTCAGGGTTTCCTGCAGGAGGTGACCCTTTTCCTTCACTTGTTTCCTGGTCTCATCCCCTTCCCTCCTAAGCTTGGTGTGGTTTTCCCCTCCACACCAGAGTGTGACATTATAAATCATCCGGAAAAAAACATGTCGGATTATGTCACATGTGCAAGCCTAGACGACTTTCTGCAACCTGTTGCAGGAACATCCGTGACACCTCTCCTGCACTGGTCAGATGATGGTCACATCATTGCAGGTCCTCAACCACTGCCTTTTGCACTAATCACATGACTGTGATGTCATCACAGGTCCTTCAGCTCTTCCAGTGCATTAGATTCAATAGTATTGCTGTCCTGAGGTCTGATGGGGGTCTCATCTAAGGTCTAAAGGGGGTCTGATGTGAGGTCCTGATATTGGGGTCCCATTTGAGGATCTGATGAAAAAAAATGTTTCTTATTTTCCTCCTCGGGGTGTGTCTTATCATTAGGTGCATCTTATAATGCAAAAAATACTGGTTATTTATTTATTTTTTATGCACTTACATAGTGCTACTATATTCCACAGTGTTTTACTGACATTAGTATCTGGTGAGAGCTGTGGCCTCCTTGCAGCATATAAAGTATGGTGCCATCCATTGGATAGTGGCTGTGCTTGGTACTGCAGCTCAGCTCTATTAACTTGAATGGGACCAAGCTGCGCCTAGGCCACAAGACCAATGAACATGACATCACTGACCTAGGAAGAGGCAGTGTAGCAACAGTAGGAGCTCAAACCCTTCTGTCTGGGAGGAGACTGGAGAAGCCAGCCCTATGCCTTGCCTGTATTGTTTTGCACTTGAGTTCCTCCAGTGTGCTACTGGTTTACTGCAGACCCTAACTCTATGGACTTATTTCCCATTGGGGTGCACCATGCCTTATCAGCCCCTCAGGGAAGCAGCAACACGTGATGACACCTCAACGGCGTCCAGAGGATCCAGCACAGCGTTGAGGGCACCCCAAACCTGGCCACTGCAGATTTACTTTATGTCTTTCAGTCCCTTTAATGGTCCTCAGTAGAGATGCGTGAATTTTTCAAAATTCAGTCTCTAAACACCCCTATTGAACCCTGTTCGGCTTCAATACTTTACTCCCTATCCTTTCCCTACACTTCTATTATGTTTGATGAGGTTTTCTATCACTTTCCCTAGCGCCTTCAAATGTCTCTCCCTGCACTAAGTTCACTGGAGATTTGAGAGAATCCAAGATGACTGAGGCTATTTATAGGGTTGTGACATCACAGGGCTGGCTGGCTGCTGACTGGCTGGATGGATGGCATTGTGGGTGATCCCTCCTTCCCACAGTCCCTTGCTCCATGTCCTAACACGTGCAGCTGCCACTTTAGGAAAAAAAATGCGATTCATTACCACGAATCGTCAGGAAATCGGTGCGAAGTGAATAATTCCTAAAATTGGGAT
Organism: Rhinella marina; assembly: GCA_900303285.1. NCBI lineage: Eukaryota > Metazoa > Chordata > Amphibia > Anura > Bufonidae > Rhinella > Rhinella marina. The sequence continues at coordinate 36,932 of ONZH01008294.1, forward strand.
CGAATTCCACTTTGTGGGAAACTGAAACCTGTATATCTCATAAAGGAAACAGGTTCTTGGAAATAACCAAAGACAATTACCTTTCCCAACTGGTTCTGGACCCGACTAGAGGGATGGCCATACTGGACTTAGTATTAACCAATAGACCTGACAGAACAACAGATGTGCAGGTCGGGGGACACCTGGGAAATAGTGACCATAATATAATAACCTTCCAACTGTCATTCAAAAGAGCGTTTCTTTAGGGAGGAACAAAAATACCAAACTTCAAAAGAGCTAAATTTAGCCAACTAAGAGAGGCCATAGACCTAACTAACTGGGACAAAGTCCTCAAAAATAAAAATACAGCCACAAAATGGGATATTTTTAAAAGCATCCTAATATCTAATTGTGAGAGGTACATACCTTATGGGAATAAAAGGTTAAGGAACAAGAAAAAACCAATGTGGATAAACAGAACTGTAAAGAAAGCAATAAATGACAAACAGAAAGCATTTAAATCACTAAAACAGGAGGGGAGCAAGAAAGCATTGAAAAACTATAAGGAAAAAAATAGAATATGTAAAAGACAAATAAAAACAGCCAAACTAGAGACCAAAAGATTAATTGCCAAAGAAAGTAAAACTAACCCTAAAATGTTCTTTAATTATATAAATGGTAAAAAGTATAAACCTGAAGGTGTCGGCCCCTTACAGAGTAATGAGGGGGGAGTTGCAGAGAGCGATGAGGAGAAAGCAAAGCTACTAAATATCTTTTTCTCCACTGTATTCACTGAGGAAAATAAACTGTCAGATGAAATGCAGAATATAAAAGTAAATTCCCCATTAAAAGTGCCCTGTCTGACCCAGGAAAAAGTAGAACTGCGTCTTAAAAAGATTAAAATAGACAAATCGCCAGGACCGGATGGCATACACCCCCGTATCCTAAGAGAATTAAGTAATGTCATCGCCAGACCCTTATTTCTGATATTTAAGGACTCTATACTGACAGGAAGTGTTCTACAGGATTGGCACATAGCAAATGTGGTGCCAATATTCAAAAAGGGTCCAAAAACAGAGCCCGGGAACTATAGGCCGGTAAGTTTAACTTCTGTCGTGGGTAAACTGTTTGAGGGTTTTCTAAGAGATGCTGTCTTGGAGTACCTCAATGAAAATAAGCAAATTACTCCATATCAGCATGGCTTCATGAGGGAACGGTCATGTCAAACCAATTTAATCAGTTTCTATGAGGAGGTAAGTTCTAGACTGGACCGCAGCGAATCAATGGATGTCGTATATCTGGACTTCTCCAAAGCATTTGACACTGTACCACATGAAAGGTTAGTATATAAAATGAGAATGCTTGGCCTGGGAGAAAATGTCTGTATGTGGGTAAGTAACTGGCTCAGTGATAGAAAACAGAGGGTGGTTATTAATGGTACATACTCAGGTTGGGTCACTGTAACTAGTGGGGTACCACAGGGGTCAGTATTGGGCCTTATTCTCTTCAATATATTTATTAATGATCTTGTAGAAGGCTTGCACAGTAAAATATCAATTTTTGCAGATGACACTAAACTGTGTAAAGTAATTAACACAGAAGAGGACAGTACACTGCTACAGATGGATCTGGATAGACTGGAGGCTTGGGCAGAGAAGTGGCAGATGAGGTTTAACACTGACAAATGTAAAGTTATGCATATGGGAAGGAATAATGCAAGTCACCAGTACATACTAAATGGTAAAATATTGGGTAACTCTGACATGGAAAAGGACCTAGGAATTTTAGTGAACAGAAAACTAAGCTGCAGAAACCAGTGTCAGACAGTTGCTGCCAAGGCCAATAAGATAATGGGTTGCATCAAAAGAGGCATAGATGCCCGTGATGAGAACATAGTCCTGCCACTTTACAAATCACTAGTCAGACCACACATGGAGTACTGTGTACAGTTCTGGGCTCCTGTGAACAAGGCAGACATAGCAGAGCTGGAGAGGGTTCAGAGGAGGGCAACTAAAGTAATAACTGGAATGGGTGGACTACAGTACCCAGAAAGATTATCAAAATTAGGGTTATTCACTTTAGAAAAAAGACGACTGAGGGGAGATCTAATAACTATGTATAAATATATCAGAGGTCAGTACAGAGATCTCTCCCACGATCTATTTATCCCCAGGACTGTGACTGTGACGAGGGAACATCCTCTGCGTCTGGAGGAAGAAGGTTTGTACACAAACATAGAAGAGGATTCTTTACGGTAAGAGCAGTGAGACTATGGAACTCTCTGCCTGAGGAGGTGGTGATGGTAAGTTCACTAAAAGAGTTCAAGAGGGGCCTGGATGTATTTTTGGAGGGTAATAATATTACAGGTTATAGTTACTAGAGAGGGGTCGTTGATTCAGGGAGTAATTCTGATTGCCTGATTGGAGTTGGGAAGGAATTTTTTTCCCTAAAGTGGGGAAAACTGGCTTCTACCTCACAGGGTTTTTTTGCCTTCCTCTGGATGAACTTATAGGAAAACAGGCCGAACTGGATGGACAGATGTCTTTTTTCGGCCTTATAAACTATGTTACTATGTTACTATGTCAGCTTCGATTTGCTCATTTCTAGTCCTCAGACATCTTCTCAGTTCTGCTCATATCAATAAATATTTTAAAGGAAGCTCCTGGTATGTTTCTTTAGCTATTTTCTGACTAGATATGGGCTGTCTTAGGTAGACATACAGGTCAATCTCTATATACTGTATATGCAGTTCCTGTGAATATAGATCTAGGGATAATAAAGGCTTAGGCTGTTAGTAAATGTCCACCTTTATACATTTATTTATTGTTTCCTTTCATCTAAAATGGTTCATAGTTCATTCATTAACTTATTTAATCAAAGAATCAATTCATGGAATTCCCATAGCCTGCAGCCACCACTAGAGGGAGCTTGGAAGCTTATTGCGTTTAGCTTATAGATTTTTTTCAGTAAGGTTCTGTTCACATCTGTGGGTCCTGTGTCTGCAACATGGATAAATAAAAATACATTTTATACAGAAATTTATATTCAAATGTCATAAAATGTAATGGTGCACCTGAAAGCTACCATCCAAATGTGATAAATAATAAGAGAACTCGCCACCTCATACCAATAGAGAAAAGCTTACTGCTATATCCAGCCAAAGATATTGTGATTTTTTTTTGTTTTTTGTCTTTTTGAAGGTATTTGGTTTTACAAAGCAATGTTTTGTGACACTTGAGTTAATTGTAAAACATGCTGGACTGGATGGACAGATGTCTTTTTTCGGCCTTACAAACTATGTTACTATGTTACTATGTAACGTATGGAAAACACATCGGAAGACCAAAAAATTCCCACCTGAAGATTGTCTGAAAACCCAGTTCTTTCATATAGATTAAATACTGTAGTTATTCTCTATGCTGCACGTTCACTGAAAATCTCTCAGTAGAACGTTGTGAGGGAATTGATTTTTTCTCCTTTATTTTTGTTTTGCACTTGTTGAAGTGGAGGAAACGTATGATTGTCTCTCTGATCCAAACTATCCTTTTCTTTTTTTTTCTCCAAGTAGCAACTTGAGATTCTAAAGTTGTTCTTCTGAACTTGTAATCAATTTCATATCTATTTTTTTTATCTATCTATCTATCTATCTATCTATCTATCTATCTATCTATCTATCATCTATCTGTCTATTTCATATCTATCTATTAATTTATCATCTATGTCTATCTATTTCATCTATCTATCTATCTATCTATCTATCTATCTATCTATCTATCTATCTGTTTATCTATCTATTTCATCTATCTATCTATCTATTTCATCTATCTATCTATCTATCTATCTATCTATCTATCTATCTATCTGTTTATCTATCTGTCTATCTATCTAATATCTATCTATGTATCTATCGATCTCATATCTATCTATCTATCTATCTATCTATCTATCTATCTATCTATCATCTATCTATTATCTATCTCATGTCTATCTATCTATCTATCTAGCTAGCTATTATCTCTATCTTTATGTATCATCTATCATTTGTAGTTAGAATACAATACTATGCCTGTTGCCTTAGGCTACTTTCACACTAGCGTTTTTAAATTCCGGTATTGAGTTCCGTCAAAGGGGCTCAATACCGGAAAAAAACGCTTCAGTTTTGTCCCCATTCATTGTCAATGGGGACAAAACTGAACTGAAGACAACGGAATGCTCCTGAAAGCATACCGTTCCGTCTTCAGACCGGAGAACAAACCGCAGCATGCTGCGGTTTGCTCTCCGGTCCAGGCATCCGCACCAAGACGGATCCGGAATGACCCCCAATGGAAGTCAATGGGGACGGATCCGTTTGGTGTGGACACACCAGTAATCCGGATCTGTCCTCCATTGATTTCCAATGGGGGGTCATTCCGGATCCGGCATACATACACACAGACTACATACAGAGGGCGCTGTGGGGAATCGTCATCACTGCGCGCAGGAGGCGCGTGAAGACGTTCTGCCGGCGTCCCGGGAGTATGTGAGTATGTATGTATGTCTGTATGTTTGTATGTATGTCTGTATGTTTGTTTGTATGTAGTCTGTGTGTTGTTTTAATGTGTGTCATGTGTGGGGCCGGAGCGCTGCTCCGGCTCCACACATGTATAGCGTTAGCACGGATCCGTCGGCACCCTTTAGGTGCCGGATCCGTGCTAACGCTAGTGTGAAAGTAGCCTTACTTAGTGAATTCCTCCCTATTACTGTTTCTATCAGGACTTGTTCATATATAGATCTACCTGCCATAACCTAGGTGGACTGAGGCACAGATTACAATTTCCCACAAATAGTGATTGGGATGTTGGGAGGTATGATATAAGTACTGCCCCTACATGTCACTGCTGGTCGCAGATCTGCTGGTCATTCAGCGTCCGATGGCTCTTGTCATGCACAATCCCTTGTTACTGGTCAGTTCTATACACATTGTCCAGTCCCTAATGATTAGTGGTGGCAGTGGTCAGTATGTGGTGACATATACAAATCTCTGGATGCACTATGGAGACCATATACCTTTGTGACATTAATAGATGATGCACGTGGTCTTTATCTGCTCCAGAAAGTATTACTGACCTCCTGCTCTCCAGCATGTCACCTGTCCATTAAAGGGGTTGTCCGAGTTATGACAAAAAATGTATAGCACTGTAAATCTGATGGGCAGCAATATATAACTAAGTTAAGCAAGTTTTAGGCAAAAAAAATCCATATTTCCTAATTTCCCTGGTTCTCTTCTGGTCTTTGTTTACATGCAATAACAACAATCTCAGCCCCTCCCCCTTCTCCCCCCCTCTCTGCAAAGGGAATGAATACAAGTGCTGAGTGACATGTCTGCCTGCTGGAATACTCAGCAGCATGTTGTATGTGTAGGACTACAAGTCCCAGCTGTACAATGACACTGCTAATACATACAGGAATTTCTCCCTACCTGTTCTTGTACAATACAATTCCTCTACAGCTCTTGTGCCCAGCATTTGTCTCCTCTCACTGCTGCAGCTACTGTTTGTTATAAAGCCTTGAGCCCTCAGTGTGTTCTGGCTGAAGGGGTTAATGTTTTATCTGAAGGAAACCAGGGAGAGAAGATAGCAGGAGCCCGGCAAAGAAGAGGGGGGGCGTGGCCAGTGACGTCTCGTGTACAGACTGTTATCTGAACTCTGAGGCTTGTGAACGAACATCACAGAGCAGAGAGATAAGGTGACATCACAGGTCATGTGACCCTCAGTCAACTCTGAGAAACCAGCAGCTTTAGAAACACAAAGTATATGGGAAAGTTGTTATACCTGACAAGTTAGAAACATATAAAGAACAAAAAAATAACTCGGACAACCCCTTTAATGGCCTTCAGAGGGATGAGTGACATGTAGTAGACAGATGATTCTTCCAGTGATCACTTCTTACAGGACTTGGCAGTGACTGATTACAGCCACAATCAGCCTCGACAACCAAATCTTTACTTTAAAATTGCTTTTACTCCTGGCCCTCAGGGGCAAACACCGGAGAGCTTCCCTTGGGCCTGAATTTGGAAATGGACTATCTCTAGAGCATAAGCTACACTGCTAATAAAATGTAAGAATATCTATTATAGTAAAGGTCTGCACAGGAAGGATTACTTATCAGTCAATTCTTCAACCCAGAACAAATCATTTCTTATTAAGGAATCCTTTCTTCCTTTGATAAAATGCAGCGTCATGTAAAAACCAAACCACGGTAATAAACTAAAAGCCAAAGAGGTTTCTCTGTACAGAGATAGATAGAAAATGGATGGATAGATAGATAGATAGATAGATAGATAGATAGAAAAGAGAAGATGCAAGCAGCACCGCTGTAGAGAAGTAATATGGTGTGCCAGCGGCTGTGGAGTTGATCCAGCTTCCAAATTAGATTAAAAAAAAAGTAATTCCACGGCACTCCCAAGGTTGTGGTTAAAGTCGGTGTTCTTTATTCACCAGAGCGACGTTTCAGTCCTCTTACTGGGACTTTTCTCAAGCAGTGATAAAAGTCCCAGTAAGAGGACTGAAACGTCGCTCTGGTGAATAAAGAACACTGACTTTAACCACAACCTTGGGAGTGCCGTGGAATTACTTTTTAGATAGATAGATAGATATGAGATAGATAGATAGATAGATAGATAGATAGATAGATAGATAGATATGAGATAGATAGAATTACAGAACTATATATAAGAGATAGATATTAGATTAATACGCACTAATATAGGTGAACGGTAGTTATTAGATATAGGTAGATTAATAGACTCATAGAATTGAATAGATAATAGATAGATAGATAGATAGATAGATAGATAGATAGATAGATAGATAGATAATAGTTGCATACATATATATTAGATAGATATTAGATATATAGATGATAAAATATAGAGAGGTATTTTGTATTATTATTAATCTTTATTTATATAGCACCAACATATTCCGCAGCGCTTTACAGTCCAGGGGTTCATGTACAAACAGTGATACATAACATAGCAACAGACAAGTCAAAGAGGAATGAGGGCCCTGCTCGCAAGAGCTTACACTCTATGAGGAGATTGCGATGACACAAAAGGTAGAAGTGCTTGTTTGGTCCAATGGTCCAGCCATCTTGGGAGAATAGGGGAGCCGATATAAAGCTGCATGAGCCGGTCAGTAGCTGATATATGAAGTGATTCTGGGTGCGGTGGAGGATCAGGTTCAGGGAGTGATAAATAGTCTATATATAAAGAGGAGTTAGATCAGGTGAGGTGATAGGCCATCCTAAAAAGATGTGATTTTACAGAGTGCTTAAAACTGTGTATGTTGTGATTTAACCTGATTTCTTAGGGTAGGGCATTCCAGACAACCGGTGCAGCTCGGGAGAAGTCTTGCAGCTGGGAGTGAGAGGTTCAGATTATGGTGGTCAGTCATAAGTAATTGGCTGAACGGAGAGCACGGGTGGGGTGGTAGACAGAGTTGAGGGAGGAGATGTAGGGGGTGCAGCACTGTAGATGGCTTTGTGGGGGAGAATGAGCAGTTTAGATTGGATTCTATAGTGTACGGGCAACCAGTGCAGTGACTGGCACAGGGCGGTATATATTGGAGAGAGGAAAGTCTGGTGAGGGGGAGTCTAATTAATAGTGAGTTACAGTAATCGAGACGGGAATGGATCAGGGCAACAATGATAGTTTTTGTTGTTTCCATAGTGAGAAAGGGGCGGATTCTGGAGATGTTTTTGAAGTGCAGGCGACATGAGCGGGAGAGAGACTGAATATAGGGGGTGAAAGAAAGATCAGTGTCAAATGTCACCCTGAGGCAGCAGATGTGCTGCCCAGGAGTGATGATGGTTCCACACACAGAGAGGGAGATATCAGGTTTAGGTAGGTTAGTAGATGGAGAGAACACAAGAAGTTCAGTTTTTGAAAGAGCTTACAATCTAAAATTGAATTGGAGGAGTGATGCAATGATGATGATCTTGTCCAGGGGATCAGACTGATCTGATTGAACATAGGAAATACAAGTAGAATTACATTTTTGACGTTTTCTTCTGCATTCTGCGGCTGGTGGTGCATGGCTGGTCTTAGTTGGTGATTAATCTGCTTTATGAATTACATGAAATGCTTGATGTTTTTTGAATTACATAAAATTTAGGAAACTCCAGCGTAATGATAGTTTTTAAACGGTCGCACTACAGCCCAGGAATTCGGATTCCATATTGTATCAATGCTACTTTATACAAATTTTGTTAAGAGCACGAGATCTTCAAGTTCTGCCCTCGACTAGCAGCATGCACTAAAATAAAAGTTTACATGCAGTAATTTAGCAAAAAGTCATTAAAAGCAGTCCATAGCTATAACTGGAGGGAATGTATTAAGTACTGTATTCCATGATGGGCACCTGTCTTGGCCAAGGTATTTAGACAGAAGGCTAGGGCAGCAAACTGATTCTTTGCTCTAGGTGAATGAATAATTTTATATAACATTAAATAATTCCAATTTAACAGTAACTATGAGTCCGTATGTTGTTCTCTAATAGCATGCTGTAATAAAAAAGAATAATAAAATAATTAAAAAAAAAAAAAGTAGAAAAGGAGTCTAACCTGGAAACAGTCAACAAGAAGCTTGATCCCAGGGTAAATGTTATAATGTTCTTATCTTTATACATAAACATACAGATTGACTAATTTGGAATTTAGATTGTAAACCCCATTGGGGACAGGGCAGTGGCGTGCCTAGGGTGGATCCTTTCTCTGTGCCCCGAGCCCCCTCACAGTAGTTATGCCCTCTTTGTGCCCCCTTCTCAGTAATAATCCCCTTTGTGCCCCCTTTATAGTAATAATGCCCACTGTGCCCCTTCATAGTAATAATGCCCATTGCGCCCCCTTTACAGTAATAATGCCCACTGTGCCCCCTTCTCAGTAATAATGCTGTCTGTGCCCCCTTCTCAGTAATAATGCTGTCTGTGCCCCCTTCATTGTAATAATACCCTCTGGTTCTGTGCCCCCTCCATAATACAAAATGCCCATTGTGCCCCCTTCACATAAGTAATGCCCTCTGTGCCCCCTCTGTATTAAAAAAAATAACAACACAGCACCTACTCACCTTGTCTCGTTCCTGAAGTCCTCTCTTCTCTACAGACACAGATCACTCTGCAGCAATGTGTGGGCGGAGCTTATTCAGATTTCCAGGCTGCAGGCTGCACCCACACATTCCAGCAGCCCAATCTCTGCCTGCAAGCTCAATAGTGGAGTAGGGAGAAGACTCTCTGCTTCACCATTCAGAGCGCTGCCGGCCTGAGGGAGAGGAGAAGCGCGGGGAGCTGAGCGGTGAGTGACAGGACCCAGCTCCCTGTGCTCCACCAATGAGCACTTCCATCAGTATTGATGGAAGCACTCATTGTTTCTGGCACCCTCCTGAGAGCTGGCACCCAGGGCCCCCCCCCCCCTCCTCCTTAGTACGCCACTGAGACAGGGACTGATGTTAGTGACACCAATCGTGTAACACTAAATAAATAAAATAAATATAATAAATACTAAGTATGGCATGTGTAAATACCCTAAACATCGAGGCTAAACCACACAAATACCCAATGCTCATTACCATACCCACACTTGCATTAAATATATAGGGGCATATTTATTAAGACCGGTGTTTTAGATGCCGGTCTTAATAAGGTCCTGCTCTGGCGGTGGATCTGCTGGAGTTATGAAGTGGCACCGGCCTTACCATAACTTCAGCGCATCCAGCGCCGCTTCTAAATGTAAGCCAGCTCCCTTGTAAATAAGAGGGGCGTGCCTTCCTGTCCCCTTCCCTGCCTACGCAGCACCGACCTTTTTAGACCTGGCGTGAGCAGGGAGAAGTCGCAATCTGCGTCTGAAATACACCTAATTTAGGCATATTTCAGCTTGATAAATGACCCCAATAATATTTAAATACTCATTTGTTAATGAGTCGTGCTGCAGTGAAGTCTGTCTACAAGCAATTGAACCCATAGCTCACTCACAGCAGGGCATTCATTAGGCATGCATAAGTCTGTCAGCATACTGATGGTTTCCATTTAAATGTAATAACAATAAACTGTAGCAAAATATGGATTGCAGAGGTATTTTATCACTGCTAGATTTTATATTTAAAGGGCTTATCCCATGATTAATGTAAACAATTAAAATCAGACATCATATATTCAATGGCAATCTCTTTCTAACAAAGCTAGAACCAGCCCTGTACCTACCATGGATCCAGAGATCTCCACATTCATTGCTTCATTTTCTAGATTTTCTTCACGCTGGCAGCTCAGGGGGTGTGTCCTTTCTCCCGGGGTGGGGGTGGGGGAATGGGGGTCGATTGTAACTGTCACAGGTTCCAACAGTAGAAATGGCAGATGATAGTTAAAGGATAAGACTGAGCTTGTGGGTCCACTGGAAAAACGTGGACAGAGAAAAATAACAAACAATAGGTGGTGCTATATATGTACATTTTATTGAATAACTCAGTGGCTATGCTACATTTTTAATTAAATATAATTGTAAAAGTATTCAGATCCAGGTGCTTGTTTTGAAAATGTAGAATACCCCTTTAATGATTTTAGAAGCAATGTTAAAGGTGAAGTGTTACTTTAATATGCCTATTATCTTATCTGACAACTTTCTCAGACGTTATTATAAAAAAAGAAATAAACACATTCCACGATGCCCAGACCATTGTGTTTAGCACAGCCTGCACTGAATTTTATGATTAATGATTTGTTTTATGTTCTGCTTTGTACAGAGGAGCAGGGAGCTCTCAGAGCAGCTGCAACCAGCCCTGTGAGCTGCGGCGGGGTAGTGTCTGTAGAGTTGGGTTCATGTGTGCATTTATTCACACATTTCCAGGAGGAATAAAAGAGGAATGGCACAATACTGAGTTCTACAAAAAGATGTTCCAGAATTGTTATTTTATGGAAAATGCAAGCACAATATCTACTAAAACAGACTTCTCAGGAGAGCGGACAGATCCTCAGTAATCTAAATAACCTTCAAGGAACAGCTTGATTTTTTTTGGTACTTTTCAGTTTTTTCTATTTATTAACACTATGTTTCATAGCTAAAAAGTCAGTAGGGCAGATTTACTAATCCTGTAGATGATATCTACTTACAGATTGATCACAGAGGCTTACATATTGATCACAGGGGCTCAGGCTGGATGACATGTGGTGCAGGGGTAGATACTTTTGTCAACCTCTATAACAATTATTGGTTGACACTTTAGGCCACGTCCCCTTCTTCAATAAGACACACCCTTTCCTTTTAAGCCACACCCACCATCAGGCTAAGCGTAGAGAATTTCTTTAAACATAGTGCCCCATTTTGGCATAATAAACAACAAAATCTAGCAGCACTCGCATTAGCAAACATTGGCCAATGTCTCCAGCAAGGACATGTGTGATAGTTCACATTGTGATACATACTAATGGCACATAATAGCTCACCTTCCCACATGCCGCTGCTCACGTCAGACAATTACATGCCACCAATTGCATTGTATGGAACAGTTAGTCCAATAGACTTTTCTAAACAGCCAAAAAAAAAAAGGTACTAATTCAGGGTATATCAAAAGGATACTCTACAGGCATATACTGGCTGAATGGGTACCTAAGGATGTGTTCATAACAGGACCCTAAAGAGTCCCTGTATTTTCACACAATCTCATTTGATTTAATAGAGAATGGTGTAGCTAGCAAATTTCTAAATCACTTCATTTAAAAATATGCCTGCATTCACCTGATAAAAGCTGTAAATTCATGGCCACTAGGGGTCTCACTTCCACCTTATTGCACTCTACTGCCTGTTGTCAGGAGAGATCAGTCCATGGTAACAGACTTTGAAGATGGCTCACAGGAAGTGAGGGTGTGTCAGAGCTAGCTAAGATCCTTATCTGTTCTGTGAGCTCCAGAGCTGAAAACAAACATAGCAGAAAGTAAGGGGAAGGCTGTCACAGCAGTACAGTGCATTTCACAGAAGGGATATGCACCCTGCTTCTGAGTGAAATGCATCTAGCTGTGCAGCTGAAACGGCGAACAGGTCTGCTGTTTCTTAAGTCTGTTTAAAGATATCATAAAGTAAGGCTAAAAATGAAAGATATATATATATATATATATATATATATATATATATATACTGCAGAGAGTGAAGGGGATGCACAGCGGTGCTCCAGGCCATCTGACTGTACAGAAAAATGCAACCAGCTGTATTTGCTTGAATGGAGCCACAATGCAGATCCTTGTATGACCGGTAGCTGGTCCACCGCTGTGCATGGGAAAACGGCTAGGCAAATCCAGCACTTAACTTCACTCATTTTCAGGACTGGTAGTAGTCCAAGTGGTCAGACACCCCCAATCATAAAATTATAGCATATCCTAGCAATATGCGCCCGTCACTTTATATGATGGAATACCCCTTTAAATACTGCCAAAACTCCCAGAGAAAGCACATTGCAGTTCTCTTCTACAAACAGCGCCACCCCTGTCCACAGATTGTTTCTGGTATTGCAGCTCTGCTCCTTTGAAGAGAATGGAGCCGACCTGCAATGCCGCACATAACCTGTGGTCCGTTGTGGCACTGTTTGTACATGAAAGCAGCTATGTATTCCTAATCCTATACCACATGTTTCATTTAAAATCTTCCAATATATTTTCGATGGAAAAAACCTCAATCGGTGACATTTAGTAGCAACAAGGGCCAATACCGTTTTATACACAAGAATGTAAGATATGAATTCAAGAAGTGAATGTGCTAATATTGACAATTTAATAAAATATCAATTTCCTCCTTGTACACATTGCTGTACGCAGAGTGAGGCTTCTCCTCGTCATTGTAATGGCACGACGTTGTAGGAAACGCTCTATGTATTTACACAGGACTTTCCATTTTTCTTCGGAATGATCTTTTAGCTTCGCAGGGTGATTTATTGCTGTACTCATGATGCTTGTAAGCTTTTAATAATTTGACCTTTGATTACCTGAAAAATCCAATAGAGTCTTTGTTAATGTCGTTTAGATGTCAGCAGTAATTGCAATCTATATACATATTTTACCCTGCAGTCATATTGCCAGGAGCCAAAAACGGAGCTGCTTTGGTTTATAAAATGTGAGATTTTTCTTTTTTTCTTTTTTGTAATTATCTTAAAGGAGTAATATAGATGATCATGGCATAAAAAGGTAATACAAATCAAATACAAATTGTTATTTTAATATAAAAATAATTTTAAAATTTCTTTCAATATGGTCGATTCTAAAAGTATTCTGGAACCACCTAAACAAAAAAAAATCTGGCATGGAGTTTAACTTTTGTAATCCCTTTAATCCCCACTTTTCATCATGTATCCTGCTATTCACGGTATTTCGCCTCCAACATCAGTGCAGGGCAAACATAGCATTATATGCTGGACCATCAAACGAATGGCTGACCTTATAATGCATGGATGGGCCACATAAAGGGGGTCCAGAGGGGGTTACCCTCCTCTTATGATGTACAGTAAATATCCTCTAATTGAGGACATAGTGGTTTGATTTTTGAGACAACGAAGGGAACTGTCTTCTGCATTGGGGCCCAAACCTGCCCATAGCAAACCCATCTGCCCAAACTTACCAGGAGAACAGCCCAGGGTGATTCAGTTGAACCCTGCAGTGTGGCACGGGACCTGAACTCTCCCTGCCCTGTCATTCACTCTGACAGGGCCTAGGCCTAGTGCTTGTAGCCTATCAGAGGTCATCGCAGGCATTGCAATGACATCATCATGCCGTCTGAGCAGGACGATAGTTATGCAACGCATCACTGACAGGTGGCACCATGAGGACATTGGGAGAATTATAAGGGTCTTTGTTCCTACTGGCACACATAAGGGGGCATTTGTACTGCTGGGGCACTATAAGAGGCATTTTTTCTTATGGCACACATTATAGGGGCTTTATTACTACTGGGGGCACTATAGGCAGGAATTATTACTTCTGGGGCATACTGTGGGTACTGTAGTACTATTGGGGGCACTATGATGGGCATCATTACTACTGGGTGTATATTTACTGCTGGGGCAAACTGTGGTGTCTTTAATACTACTTGGGGCATTATGGTGGGATTTATGGAAGTACACTGTGGTTGGATTAATTACTACTGGGGCACTAAAGGCAGGCATTATTACTACTGGGGGCATTTTGATGGACTCTGCTACTAGTGGGGTCACTATGGTAGGTTTTATTACTACTGGGCACTTATTCCTATCGGCACTATGAGCATCATTATTACTTCTGGGGCACAATAGGGGACATGACTACTTTTGGAGGCACTGTAGGAACACTGTTACTACTAAGGGCACACTGGGAGAGAATTACAGTGATCCCTCAAGAAATAATGGCCTCAGGATACAATATTTTCAACATACAATGGTCTTTTCTGACCCATCATAAGTTGAAACCAGACTCAACATACAATGTCTCAGACTCAGATCCAACCAATCAAGGTCACTTCTCTGGTAAATATCTGTATTAGTAACTAGTTATCAGTTATTCCTGGCTGTTATATGTAAGGACTTGTTTTATCTTAATTATCTGCTTATTCTTCTTAAATTTTCATTTTCTCTTACCTTGGATGACATTTTGGGGCTTTGGAACCAATTACCCAGCTTGGTTGGGTAATGGTTTCGACATACAATGGTCGTCCTGGAACCAATCAATATTGTAACTTAAGGGACCACTTGTACTACTGTTGGTGGGACTTTTCGGAGCACTATTACTGTGGGGCCCACTTTTTCACAATTATTTTTCAAGGCACTATGTGTCAATAATTATTGAAATGGGCACGATCTGTGTGGTACCAGGATTTTCAGGGGGACTGTTTCTGCAGTATAGTATTGGGGAGCACAGAGGGTACAGTACTGAGGGTGGCAGGATGGGGTGCATAATGGAACAGTAGGAACCTATGATGTTTATGTGTCAAACTCTGCCGAGAGAATACCTAGCTGAAAGAAGTCATCATGGAGGTCTGGTCTGAATTGAGAAGATGAGGAAGGAGAACATGTATGTCAGAGCAGACGTCAATGAATGTAATAGGTATGTAGTACTGTGTCCTCTTGTATGTTTGGTTGTGTAGAATGGAATTTAAAAAGGGAATGTCATCCTTAATGTGGTGTGGTGAAGATTAGTGCTGCATCCTGAACTAGTCTCTCTGTCAAATCTGACGGAACTACTGTCACAGGATTAGAACAGAGCCCGAGGTGTGAGAATAGCCTTATTTTGTTAACATTTACCACTGTTGGCTTCTTCGGGGGTACCATAACTTTTTTATTTTTCCATCATTGCTGTCATACGAGGGCTTTTTTTTTGCATATTAGAGGTCTTCTGTTCACAGTGTACCTATAATATGGATCAGTACAATTACAGATAAAAAAAATACTTTTTTATGTTTTACAGCTTTTGCATAATATTAGGAAATCTAATGCAAATGTTTTACTTTTTTTTATGCTGCTGCATTTTGAGAACCATGACTTATTCTTTATTTGATATAGAGGGGCTTGGTTTTTGCAGCATGGTACCATTTGGGGTTACATGGGACTTATTGATAAACATTTATAATTTTTTTTTGGAGGGGGGTTAAAACCAATTCTGGCATTTTTTGTGTGTGTTTTTTTTACTTTGCTCACCATGTGGCTTAATTAATAGACTGTATAGGTTATGACTATTGTAGCAATACCATATACTGTCTGTCAGAGGGTTTATTAATACTTTTAGGCCTCATGCACACGATTGTGTCCGTATTGCAGTCCGCAGACCCTGGATCCGGAAAATACGGACACCTTCCGGGTGTAATCTGCATTTTTCTCACTCCGATCGCCCATCTTCAGTATAGACAAGAATATGACATTTTCTGTGATTTGCTGAAAGGACACTCTGACGCAGATATCGCACGGATGAATCAGTCAGTGTGCAATCCGCAAAAAAATGTGGATCACACATGGATGCAAAATATGTTAAGGCCTTACAAAATCAAAACACTTTTTGTTGCAAAAATGTTTTATTTATTTATTTTTACTGTGTGCAACATATGTTTAATATTTTTGTCCCACTAGGGGACTTCACAATGTGATCATCTGATGCTTTAATATGGTTAGTACACTAAAGCGTTGCTTGTAAAACTGATCACTCTAAAGTCAATCTATTAGGCCATGACACATCTTAATAGACAAGGTCTCTGACAACCCACCGCCATGAGGGGCTGATGGGGACGGAGGAAGGTTAGACAAGAGGGATCGGAGTCATCTCCAATCCTATTGCATCCCCTTACAGCAGTAAACCCCATTCACTAGCATTGCAACACAAATAGTTGGAAATTTTTGTGTGCATCATCCCTACCAAAAATTTAAACAGGACTTTACACAAGTTTATGGACTGAAATGCAGACTTAGCGTTCATGCCTTATGTCCGTGCTCTGTAACTAAGGCTTACAGTGTGCTGCTGGAGGTTTTGCCTGCTGTCTGTGCACAGAATTATTATTGGCATGGTTGTCTGCCATGAACAGGTTGAGATCTCACTGATTTGCATACTGCAGCTGTGTGCGGAATGTTCTTAAATTATGACCACTGACATCTAGTGGTCAGATGAAATAATGCAGGTTTTGGTTAATAAAGGATTCAGAGGCACAGAGTTTAGTACAGAACTTAAAGAAAAGCTCAGTCCTTTAAACACTTTAATCATATAACTGATTTTATACAATAATATGATATATGTATAGCCCTACAAGCGTGATGGAGTATTGCATACACTGGAACTTAATTTCCAGATGCTTCCTTTTTAAAATATAATGGCAAACACAGTTCCCCCACAACATTGCCACCTAAGGCTAGGGCTACACGGCGACATGTGTTGCGCGACACATAGTGCACAACTACACGACGACAGTTGTCGCGCGACATTGATGTTGCACCAAAGTTGCGCGACAATTTTTATAATGGAAGTCTATGGTGTCGCACTGCGACATGCTGCGACTGCGACGTGACAGTCGCAGAAAAATCCACCCTAGATGGATTTTTTGCAACTGTCGTGTCGCAGTCGCAGCGACTTTTGAGCGACACATGTCGCCGTGTAGCCCTAGCCTTAAAGGAAGGCTGGTGACCGGATCTGATAGGGAGTAAAGCAATGGAATTCCTTTAATCTGGTATTTGACAGATATTGCGAATCCGGTGAATTTTTCTAGCGCAGAATTACATCATTTTTAATTTCCTATTACCTTATACTACAACATAGAAGGTTCTCTATATTGTATATTATTCTATCATATTATTATTTTATGTTCTGTTATTACTGTCCTATAGTCCAGAAAATGTGACATGAAGCCCATTAAAGGGATATTTCTAGTGATCAGCGAAGTATTGAAAAATTTGATTTGGCTGCTTCTTCAAATTCCACAAAAAAATTTGCTCAGATGTCACGTTCTTAGCAGATTGCGGCATCTGACAGCAATATTACAGTGTGAATTTAAAAAATTTTTTTTAAAAAAAATTATACTTTCCTCCTCTATTTGATTGCGAGGAGCTGGCCGTCGCCATCTTGATTGCAGATCCAGTGTGAAATCTAGCGCAGCCTGTGATGATGTCACCACGTCGGCTGGCGTGGTGACGCTATACGTCACCATGCACGAGAATTTCGTGTCAGATCTTCAATCAAGATGGCGGTGGCCGACTCTTCGTGATCAAATGGAGGAGGTAAGTATGATTTTTAAAATCTTTTTACCGCCATCTAGGGAAAATCGATTCACTACCAAGAAGCACAAAGAAATTCGGCTTCACATCGAATTGAATTGTCCCTTCCCTATTGCAATCATTCATTGTCCCCATAGGGATGGTTTCCAGAGCTGTAATCCCTAGGTATCAAGCTATATGTTCCTTATTCATAGCCTAGCTGTGCTTAGAACAGGATTAACTCTTTAATATTGGATTAAAGGAATTTTACTTCAGCCATCATGCTGTACTTTTCCACTAAAAAACTGTATACAGATTATTACCCTTTATGTTTGCCGTAAGGATATAAATCCCGCCATTGTGATGTCTCTGTAGTCTCCATAGTGCCGTAAAATGCTGTGTTCCTGATATCATTGCAGCTGCTCACTGTATTCATCTGCTCCCTCTCCTTTTATATATCCCTATAAAGTACAATCCCGGTGATGGTGACAGAGGTTGCATTTACTTCATACAAAGTTTCCAATTTTTTTTAAGTTCATGTAAAGTTCTCAGAAATATTTTGTGTGCTTTATTCTGACTTACTCAAGAAAATATCATTAGACTATCAGAAGGCACAGAACTCAGGATACCCATTATCTGAAGGAGAGACAGGAAGTGTATACGTGTATATGTGCAGCACTGCAGCAGCACTTGTCTGGACTGGGGGCTGATTTTTTTTTCCCTCTGGTGTCAGGTCTTATTTTTTTTTTATATATTTTCAATATTTTCTGGTCTAGTGGGTCCAGTTTTTAATTGTTCTGGTCTGGGGATCTGTTTTTTATATTTAATTTTTTAAATATTTATTATATTTTTAGATTTTTTTTATTTTATTTTCTGCTCCGATGTTTGACTTTGTATTTTTTGCGTTGTGGGGGTTTGATTTCTTAGGTTTTCTGGTCTGGGATCTGTTTTTATATTTATTCATGTTTTATATTTATTATATTTTTAGATTTTTTAATTTTATTTTCTGCTATGAGGTTTGACTTTGTATTTTTTGTGTTGTGGGGGTTTGATTTTTTTAGGTTTTCTGGTCTGGAATCTGTTTTTTATGGGTTTTTTGTCATATGGATAGGGGATAAGTTGTCTTAGGATAGTTTCACACTAGCAGCACAATTGTTCAGCAGGCTGTTCCGGCGGGTGAACAGCCTGCCGGATCCGTGCTGCCTCTAGTGCACATGTGCGGCTGGAACTACAGTCCGGCCAGGGGCGGACTGGCCATAGAACTTACAGGGAAATTTCGCGGTGGGCCGATACCCAGGGGGCCACCCAAGTCCTCCTCATGGCCGGCCAGTGGAAGTTTTTGGGGATGTATTTTGTTTCTGCTGGCAGTATTTTGTGGTGGACTGTGGCATTTGGCTCTGTTGGGGTGGTATAATGTGCCACAATAGGGTCTTGCCTTCGATCAGTTTGCACCCAACTATAAAATGGGGCCACTTTCAATATTTTTTCCAGGGCCACTTTAAGTTCCTAGTCCGTCCCTATTCACTTTAGTGGGGAGAGGGGTCAGAATTGTGGCCGCAGCACGGCACACATGCCGAGAGGAGGCCGGACTAAAACTATGACATGTGCACCACAGCATACAGGCTCATGCACACAGCTCACAGAATGGAAGCTGTACACCCTCTCCATGTTCAGGCACCATACATACCATACAGTTTCTCCATATGTACTCATGGCATGACATTACAGTACATCGCCATACAAAATGTTTGCTTGCGTGAGCCCTAAAAACCATGCAGAGATCTACAGTACACATGTGAACATGCTGCTATACAACGTCCTCAAACCATGGATCATTCATTCATTCATCGGCTTCAGCAGATCCCATCCATTTATGGGCTCATGCACACGGCTGTAGCCGATTTTGTGGTCCTGCCCTCTATAGAACCGTCCTATCCTTGTCCGAAAAATAGACAAGAATAGGACATGTTATATCTTTTTGCAGGGCCACGGAATGGAAATATGGATGCGGACAGAACACAGTGTACAGCCCGCATCTTTTGAAGCCCCATTGAAGTGAATGGGTCAGCATCCAATCCGCAAAAACTGTGGATCGGATGCCGACCAAAATCACTTTTGTGTGCATGAGCCCTAACTAATTTTGACATTTTTGGATTAGAAAGTCCATTTACTTCATTGCAAACTGTGCAAAGGGTGAGTTAAAAAAAAAACAAAAACGGGTGCAACAGAAAGCTGCTTACTATAGTCAACATTCCCACTTTTTGTTTGCCCCAGTTTTGATGAATCTTGCCCATAAAGCTTTGGATTCTTTTGCATATTGAGGTTGCAGCCCCTGTGATTACCCCTCATCACTGCCCTATGGCGTCACCATGATGACTCCGCACCTCAGCTCTCATACATGCTGTAAATATTTTTGTGTAGGTTTTTATAGTTGGATGGCGGGTCAATCTTCAGCTTTCATTGCCCTGCACACCCACCAGTGTTTTTCATTTTACTTTTAGGCTTACTTTGCCATTCTGAAATGTCATCATGGATTATGAGACCGCCTGTTTTATGATCTGCACTCTACTGGAACCAGGAAAGGTGTTTTTTCATTTTGCTCTTCATTTAATATTAGATTGCAAGTCATGCTCTCATGCCCACTGAACAATTTACCAGTAATACTTGGCACGTCTTTCTGATGCTCTTGCTTATCCAACTGTGTTTTTCTGTGCATATAAATCAGCGTACCCACGGCTCCCCGGTTATCACTGAACACAGCGTTTAGCAGGGTTTTCTTTTCTTAAATCCACAAGCAAAATGATTCACTGAATACTATAGATAGAGAATCCAAATTTAATTTTTAACATGGTTTTGTTCTATAAGAAGATCTTTTTTTAGATAGAAAGATAGATAGATAGATAGATAGATAGATAGATAGATAGATAGATAGATAGATAGAAGTTTGTGAGGCTCCATCGCCACAGTTTTCTTCTGGAAGATTCTCGCCATATTTCTTGGAATGTGGCCGGATCTTCACCGATAACCTTTATAGTGAATGGGGCTGGACCAGAGGCGTAGCTCCCGGGGGGGGGGGGGGGGGGGTGCAGGGGGGGGCGACGGCTCTGGGCCCAGCAAGGATGAATACAGGCGAATACAAGTGAGCGCTTCCATTATGGAAGCACTCACTTGTATTTAGGGACCCCCATCAGACCTCAGATCAGCCCACCCAGCCACATAAGATTAAAATAAAAAATCTTTCTTACCTGTCCGGCGCTGCAGCTGCCCTCCGGTCCGGCGCTCCACTGTCTTCCCTGGCCGGCGCGCACTATGACCTGACGCTGCGTGCGGGTTATGTGGCTGGGTGGGCTGATCTGAGGTCTGATGGGGGCACAGTAGGCTGATGTGAGGTCTGATGGGGCACAATACGCTGATCTGAGGTCTGATGCGGCACAGTAGGCTGATGTGAGGTCTGATGGGGATACAATACGCTGATCTGAGGTCTGATGGGGGCACAATACACTGATCTGAGGTCTGATGGGGCACAATATGCTGATCTGAGGTCTCATGGGGGCACATTCTGCTGATCTGAGGTCTGATGGGGGCACAATACGCTGATCTGAGGTCTGATGGGGGCACAATACGCTGATCTGAGGTCTGATGGAGGCACAATACGCTGATCTGAGGTCTGATGGGGCACAGTAGGCTGATGTGAGGTCTGATGGGGGCACATTCTGCTGATCTGAGGTCTGATGGGGGGCACAATATGCTGATCTGAGGTCTGATGGGGCACAATACGCTGATCTGAGGTCTGATGGGGGCACAGTAGGCTGATCTGAGGTCTGATGGGGGCACATTCTGCTGATCTGAGGTCTGATGGGGGCACAGTAGGCTGATGTGAGGACTAATGGGGGAACATTCTGCTGATCTGAGGTCTGATGGGGGTACAATATGCTGATCTGAGGTCTGATGGGGCACAATATGCTGATCTGAGGTCTGATGGGGCACAATACGCTGATCTGAGGTCTGATGGGGCACAGTAGGCTGATGTGAGGTCTGATGGGGGCATATTCTGCTGATATGAGGTCTGATGGGGGCACAGTAGGCTGATGTGAGGTCTGATGGGGCACAGTCTGCTGATCTGAGGTCTGATGGGGGCACAATATGCTGACCTGAAGTCTGATGGGAGCACATTCTGCTGATCTGAGGTCTGATGGGGGCACAGTAGGCTGATGTGAAGGCTGATGGGGGCACATTCTGCTGATCTGAGGTCTGATGGAGGCACATTTTGCTGATCTGAGGTCTGATTGGGGCACAATACGCTGATCTGAGGTCTGATGGGGCACAGTATGCTGATCTGAGGTCTGATGGGGCACAATACGCTGATCTGAGGTCTGATGGAGGCACAATACGCTGATCTGAGGTCTGATGGGGGCACAGTAGGCTGATGTGAGGACTAATGGGGGCACATTCTGCTGATCTGAGGTCTGATGGGGGTACAATATGCTGATCTGAGGTCTGATGGGGCACAACACGCTGATGTGAGGTCTGATGGGGCACAGTAGGCTGATCTGAGGTCTGATGGGGGCACATTCTGCTGATCTGAGGTCTGATGGGGGCACATTTTGCTGATCTGAGGTCTGATGGGGGCACAATATGCTGATGTGAGGTCTGATGGGGCACAGTACGCTGATCTGAGGTCTGATGGGGCACAATACGCTGATCTGAGGTCTGATGGGGTACAATACGCTGATCTGAGGTCTGATGGGGCACAATACGCTGATCTGAGGTCTGATGGGGCACAGTAGGCTGATGTGAGGTCTGATGGGGGCACATTCTGCTGATCTGAGGTCTGATGGGGGCACAGTAGGCTGATGTGAGGTCTGATGGGGACACATTCTGCTGATCTGAGGTCTGATGGGGGCACAATATGCTGACCTGAGGTCTGATGGGGGCACATTCTGCTGATCTGAGGTCTGATGGGGGCACAGTAGGCTGATGTGAGGACTAATGGGGGCACATTCTGCTGATCTGAGGTCTGACGGGGGTAGAATACGCTTATCTGAGGTCTGATGGGGCACAGTAGGCTGATGTGAGGTCTGATGGGGGCACATTCTGCTGATCTGAGGTCTGATGGGGGCACAGTAGGCTGATGTGAGGTCTGATGGGGGCACATTCTGCTGATCTGAGGTCTGATGGGGGCACATTTTGCTGATCTGAGGTCTGAGGGGGCACAATACGCTGATCTGAGGTCTGATGGGGCACACTACGCTGATCTGAGGTCTGATGGGGCACAATACGCTGATCTGAGGTCTGATGGAGGCACAATACGCTGATCTGAGGTCTGATGGGGACACATTAGGCTGATGTGAGGACTAATGGGGGCACATTCTGCTGATCTGAGGTCCGATGGGGCACAGTACGCTGATCTGAGGTCTGATGGGGCACAATATGCTGATCTGAGGTCTGATGGGGGCACAATACGCTGATCTGAGGTCTGATGGAGGCACAATACGCTGATCTGAGGTCTGATGGGGGCACAGTAGGGTGATCTGAGGTCTGATGGGGACACAGTAGGCTGATGTGAGGACTAATGGGGGCACATTCTGCTGATCTGAGGTCCGATGGGGCACAGTACGCTGATCTGAGGTCTGATGAGGCACAATACGCTGATCTGAGGTCTGATGGGGGCACAATACGCTGATCTGAGGTCTGATGGAGGCACAATACGCTGATCTGAGGTCTGATGGGGGCACGGTAGGGTGATCTGAGGTCTGATGGGGCACAGTAGGCTGATGTTGAGGACTAATGGGGGAACATTCTGCTGATCTGAGGTCTGATGGGGGTACAATATGCTGATCTGAGGTCTGATGGGGCACAATATGCTGATCTGAGGTCTGATGGGGCACAATACGCTGATCTGAGGTCTGATGGGGCACAGTAGGCTGATGTGAGGTCTGATGGGGGCATATTCTGCTGATATGAGGTCTGATGGGGGCACAGTAGGCTGATGTGAGGTCTGATGGGGCACAGTCTGCTGATCTGAGGTCTGATGGGGGCACAATATGCTGACCTGAAGTCTGATGGGAGCACATTCTGCTGATCTGAGGTCTGATGGGGGCACAGTAGGCTGATGTGAAGGCTGATGGGGGCACATTCTGCTGATCTGAGGTCTGATGGAGGCACATTTTGCTGATCTGAGGTCTGATGGGGGCACAATACGCTGATCTGAGGTCTGATGGGGCACAGTATGCTGATCTGAGGTCTGATGGGGCACAATACGCTGATCTGAGGTCTGATGGAGGCACAATACGCTGATCTGAGGTCTGATGGGGGCACAGTAGGCTGATGTGAGGACTAATGGGGGCACATTCTGCTGATCTGAGGTCTGATGGGGGTACAATATGCTGATCTGAGGTCTGATGGGGCACAACACGCTGATGTGAGGTCTGATGGGGCACAGTAGGCTGATCTGAGGTCTGATGGGGGCACATTCTGCTGATCTGAGGTCTGATGGGGGCACATTTTGCTGATCTGAGGTCTGATGGGGGCACAATATGCTGATGTGAGGTCTGATGGGGCACAGTACGCTGATCTGAGGTCTGATGGGGCACAATACGCTGATCTGAGGTCTGATGGGGTACAATACGCTGATCTGAGGTCTGATGGGGCACAATACGCTGATCTGAGGTCTGATGGGGCACAGTAGGCTGATGTGAGGTCTGATGGGGGCACATTCTGCTGATCTGAGGTCTGATGGGGGCACAGTAGGCTGATGTGAGGTCTGATGGGGACACATTCTGCTGATCTGAGGTCTGATGGGGGCACAATATGCTGACCTGAGGTCTGATGGGGGCACATTCTGCTGATCTGAGGTCTGATGGGGGCACAGTAGGCTGATGTGAGGACTAATGGGGGCACATTCTGCTGATCTGAGGTCTGACGGGGGTAGAATACGCTTATCTGAGGTCTGATGGGGCACAGTAGGCTGATGTGAGGTCTGATGGGGGCACATTCTGCTGATCTGAGGTCTGATGGGGGCACAGTAGGCTGATGTGAGGTCTGATGGGGGCACATTCTGCTGATCTGAGGTCTGATGGGGGCACATTTTGCTGATCTGAGGTCTGAGGGGGCACAATACGCTGATCTGAGGTCTGATGGGGCACACTACGCTGATCTGAGGTCTGATGGGGCACAATACGCTGATCTGAGGTCTGATGGAGGCACAATACGCTGATCTGAGGTCTGATGGGGACACATTAGGCTGATGTGAGGACTAATGGGGGCACATTCTGCTGATCTGAGGTCCGATGGGGCACAGTACGCTGATCTGAGGTCTGATGGGGCACAATATGCTGATCTGAGGTCTGATGGGGGCACAATACGCTGATCTGAGGTCTGATGGAGGCACAATACGCTGATCTGAGGTCTGATGGGGGCACAGTAGGGTGATCTGAGGTCTGATGGGGACACAGTAGGCTGATGTGAGGACTAATGGGGGCACATTCTGCTGATCTGAGGTCCGATGGGGCACAGTACGCTGATCTGAGGTCTGATGAGGCACAATACGCTGATCTGAGGTCTGATGGGGGCACAATACGCTGATCTGAGGTCTGATGGAGGCACAATACGCTGATCTGAGGTCTGATGGGGGCACGGTAGGGTGATCTGAGGTCTGATGGGGCACAGTAGGCTGATGTAAGGTCTGATGGGGGCACATTCTGCTGATCTGAGGTCTGATGGGGCACAATATGCTGATCTGAGGTCTGATGGGGCACAATACGCTGATCTGAGGTCTGATGGGGGCACAGTAGGCTGATGTGAGGACTAATGGGGGAACATTCTGCTGATCTGAGGTCTGATGGGGGTACAATACGCTGATCTGAGGTCTGATGGGGCACAATATGCTGATCTGAGGTCTGATGGGGCACAATACGCTGATCTGAGGTCTGATGGGGCACAGTAGGCTGATGTGAGGTCTGATGGGGCACATTCTGCTGATCTGAGGTCTGATGGGGGCACAGTAGGCTGATGTGAGGACTAATGGGGGAACATTCTGCTGATCTGAGGTCTGATGGGGTACAATACGCTGATCTGAGGTCTGATGGGGCACAATATGCTGATCTGAGGTCTGATGGGGCACAATACGCTGATCTGAGGTCTGATGGGGCACAGTAGGCTGATGTGAGGTCTGATGGGGCACATTCTGCTGATCTGAGGTCTGATGGGGGCACAGTAGGCTGATGTGAGGACTAATGGGGGCACATTCTGCTGATCTAAGGTCTGACGGGGGTAGAATACGCTTATCTGAGGTCTGATGGGGCACAGTAGGCTGATGTGAGGTCTGATGGGGACACATTCTGCTTGATCTGAGGTCTGATGGGGGCACAATATGCTGACCTGAGGTCTGATGGGGGCACATTCTGCTGATCTGAGGTCTGATGGGGGCACAGTAGGCTGATGTGAGGACTAATGGGGGCACATTCTGCTGATCTGAGGTCTGACGGGGGTAGAATACGCTTATCTGAGGTCTGATGGGGCACAGTAGGCTGATGTGAGGTCTGATGGGGGCACATTCTGCTGATCTGAGGTCTGATGGGGGCACAGTAGGCTGATGTGAGGTCTGATGGGGCACATTCTGCTGATCTGAGGTCTGATGGGGGCACATTTTGCTGATCTGAGGTCTGAGGGGGCACAATACGCTGATCTGAGGTCTGATGGGGCACACTACGCTGATCTGAGGTCTGATGGGGCACAATACGCTGATCTGAGGTCTGATGGAGGCACAATACGCTGATCTGAGGTCTGATGGGGACACATTAGGCTGATGTGAGGGACTAATGGGGGCACATTCTGCTGATCTGAGGTCCGATGGGGCACAGTACGCTGATCTGAGGTCTGATGGGGCACAATATGCTGATCTGAGGTCTGATGGGGGCACAATACGCTGATCTGAGGTCTGATGGAGGCACAATACGCTGATCTGAGGTCTGATGGGGGCACAGTAGGGTGATCTGAGGTCTGATGGGGACACAGTAGGCTGATGTGAGGACTAATGGGGGCACATTCTGCTGATCTGAGGTCCGATGGGGCACAGTACGCTGATCTGAGGTCTGATGAGGCACAATACGCTGATCTGAGGTCTGATGGGGGCACAATACGCTGATCTGAGGTCTGATGGAGGCACAATACGCTGATCTGAGGTCTGATGGGGGCACGGTAGGGTGATCTGAGGTCTGATGGGGCACAGTAGGCTGATGTGAGGACTAATGGGGGAACATTCTGCTGATCTGAGGTCTGATGGGGGTACAATATGCTGATCTGAGGTCTGATGGGGCACAATATGCTGATCTGAGGTCTGATGGGGCACAATACGCTGATCTGAGGTCTGATGGGGCACAGTAGGCTGATGTGAGGTCTGATGGGGGCATATTCTGCCTGATATGAGGTCTGATGGGGGCACAGTAGGCTGATGTGAGGTCTGATGGGGCACAGTCTGCTGATCTGAGGTCTGATGGGGGCACAATATGCTGACCTGAAGTCTGATGGGAGCACATTCTGCTGATCTGAGGTCTGATGGGGGCACAGTAGGCTGATGTGAAGGCTGATGGGGCACATTCTGCTGATCTGAGGTCTGATGGAGGCACATTTTGCTGATCTGAGGTCTGATGGGGGCACAATACGCTGATCTGAGGTCTGATGGGGCACAGTATGCTGATCTGAGGTCTGATGGGGCACAATACGCTGATCTGAGGTCTGATGGAGGCACAATACGCTGATCTGAGGTCTGATGGGGGCACAGTAGGGCTGATGTGAGGACTAATGGGGGCACATTCTGCTGATCTGAGGTCTGATGGGGGTCAATATGCTGATCTGAGGTCTGATGGGGCACAACACGCTGATGTGAGGTCTGATGGGGCACAGTAGGCTGATCTGAGGTCTGATGGGGGCACATTCTGCTGATCTGAGGTCTGATGGGGGCACATTTTGCTGATCTGAGGTCTGATGGGGGCACAATATGCTGATGTGAGGTCTGATGGGGCACAGTACGCTGATCTGAGGTCTGATGGGGCACAATACGCTGATCTGAGGTCTGATGGGGGCAATACGCTGATCTGAGGTCTGATGGGGCACAATACGCTGATCTGAGGTCTGATGGGGCACAGTAGGCTGATGTGAGGTCTGATGGGGGCACATTCTGCTGATCTGAGGTCTGATGGGGGCACAGTAGGCTGATGTGAGGTCTGATGGGGGCACATTCTGCTGATCTGAGGTCTGATGGGGGCACAATATGCTGATCCTGAGGTCTGATGGGGCACATTCTGCTGATCTGAGGTCTGATGGGGGCACAGTAGGCTGATGTGAGGACTAATGGGGGCACATTCTGCTGATCTGAGGTCTGATGGGGGTAGAATACGCTTATCTGAGGTCTGATGGGGCACAGTAGGCTGATGTGAGGTCTGATGGGGGCACATTCTGCTGATCTGAGGTCTGATGGGGGCACAGTAGGCTGATGATGTGAGGTCTGATGGGGGCACATTCTGCTGATCTGAGGTCTGATGGGGGCACATTTGCTGATCTGAGGTCTGATGGGGGCACAATACGCTGATCTGAGGTCTGATGGGGCACATAAGACGCTGATCTGAGGTCTGATGGGGCACAATACGCTGATCTGAGGTCTGATGGGGCACAATACGCTGATCTGAGGTCTGATGGGGACACATTAGGCTGATGTGAGGACTAATGGGGGCACATTCTGCTGATCTGAGGTCTGATGGGGCACAGTACGCTGATCTGAGGTCTGATGGGGCACAAATATGCTGATCTGAGGTCTGATGGGGGCACAATACGCTGATCTGAGGTCTGATGGAGGGCACAATACGCTGATCTGAGGTCTGATGGGGGCACAGTAGGGTGATCTGAGGTCTGATGGGGACACAGTAGGCTGATGTGAGGTCTGATGGGGGCACATTCTGCTGATCTGAGGTCTGACGATGGGGCCACAATACGCTGATCTGAGGTCTGATGGGGCACAATACGCTGATCTGAGGTCTGATGGGGGCACAATACGCTGATCTGAGGTCTGATGGGGGCACAATACGCTGATCTGAGGTCTGATGGGGGCACATGGGCTGATCTGAGGTCTGATGGGGGCACAGTAGGCTGATGTGAGGTCTGATGGGGGCACATTCTGCTGATCTGAGGTCTGATGGGGCACAATACGCTGATCTGAGGTCTGATGGGGCACATAACGCTGATCTGAGGTCTGATGGGGGCACAGTAGGCTGATGTGAGGTCTGATGGGGGCAACATTCTGCTGATCTGAGGTCTGATGGGGGTACAATACGCTGATCTGAGGTCTGATGGGGCACAATATGCTGATCTGAGGTCTGATGGGGACAATACGCTGATCTGAGGTCTGATGGGGCACAGTAGGCTGATGTGAGGTCTGATGGGGCACAATTCTGCTGATCTGAGGTCTGATGGGGGCACAGTAGGCTGATGTGAGGTCTGATGGGGGAACAATTCTGCTGATCTGAGGTCTGATGGGGGCACAATACGCTGATCTGAGGTCTGATGGGGCACAATATGCTGATCTGAGGTCTGATGGGGGCACAATACTGCTGATCTGAGGTCTGATGGGGCACAAGTAGGCTGATGTGAGGTCTGATGGGCACATTCTGCTGATCTGAGGTCTGATGGGGGCACAGTAGGCTGATGTGAGGACTAATGGGGGCACATTCTGCTGATCTGAGGTCTGATGGGGGTACATACGCTTATCTGAGGTCTGATGGGGCACAGTAGGCTGATGTGAGGTCTGATGGGGGCACATTCTGCTGATCTGAGGTCTGATGGGGGCACAGTAGGCTGATGTGAGGTCTGATGGGGGCACATTCTGCTGATCTGAGGTCTGATGGGGGCACATTTTGCTGATCTGAGGTCTGATGGGGCACAATACGCTGATCTGAGGTCTGATGGGGCACAGTACGCTGATCTGAGGTCTGATGGGGCACAATACGCTGATCTGAGGTCTGATGGAGGCACAATACGCTGATCTGAGGTCTGATGGGGACACAGTAGGCTGATGTGAGGACTAATGGGGCACATTCTGCTGATCTGAGGTCCGATGGGGCACAGTACGCTGATCTGAGGTCTGATGGGGCACAATATGCTGATCTGAGGTCTGATGGGGGCCAAATACGCTGATCTGAGGTCTGATGGGGGCATCTGAGGGTTCTGAGGTCTGATGGGCACAGTAGGGCTGTGTAAGGTCT